>JAOWBJ010145286.1:0-12413 GCA_028566335.1 Monarda citriodora | reverse complement strand
GTGGATGTAGGAGAATTGCTCCGAACCACTATAACTCCTTGTGTTCGTTATCTCTGCTTTATTTCTATTCTGTCTTTTATTGTTTTGTTTACTGCATTATGCACACATACTCACACTTAAGCAAACAAAGACTTTCTAAAAGAGAAGATGTTTTCTTAAAAAGCACTTTGTCGCTCACCACATTCCGCACACTTAAACTCTGAGAAAGCGACCTTTGTCTCTCGAGCTCTCCCGCTCAGCAGAAGTCGCTCGATCACTGCATAAGTAACCATCACATGAGGGGTTTTCATAACTAAGATAAATAATCGTAAAAAGAGGATAAATCCTCTACACACGTATTCACCCCCTACGTGTGTCAGTGCTTTCCGGGCCAACAATTTCTCTCTCCCGTCCATGTGTCGTCCTCCGATTCGTGAGATTTATTTCTTTTTTTAATCAATTTTCTACACCTATAAATACACTATGTCTCACATCATTCTTCACACCACATTCATTATTTCCTCCACAATTTATTCTCTTTCAATTTTAAAAATTTTCCATAATATTTTCTTTGTGTTTTAAAAAAAAATTCAAATTTTTTTTGTAGAATGTGTAAAATTGAATTGTTGAGAATTAGAATAAGTGTGATGTGTATATATCTAAAAAATAACAAAATAAATAAATTACACATTTGAATTAAATATTAATATTATTTATTAGCTCGCGTCCGGTCTCTACTGCAATCAAAATAATCTGTGACCGGTCTCTGACCCAATTCAATATAATAATAATAATTATATTAATAAAGAAACCGCGGTTTTGCTCTAGCTGGCCGTTTGCCAGAATCTCGTAGTCGTTTAGTAAGTTCGTTTGTGTTTTCACCGTTTATTTTTTGTTAGGTACCTTTTGGTCTGATTAAAATTCAGTTCTACGGTCTCATTCACAGGTTAATCCGGTGATTTTTTATTTTTTTTCAAAAAATCGCATTTGCAATCGCCTTCAACTTATACGCCCGTGATCTTGATTTCTAGCCATCCTTTTTCGATTTTATGCCAATAGATGTGTACCCCGATTTCCCCTCTAGGTTTTGGTCTGATAGGGCCCAAGCCCATACGCCTAATGATCATCCGTTCAGCCCGTCAAGTACCGCGAGTCCAGATACGCAGCATGAGTTATCCGAGGATAGGCGTGAGAAGAGTCCTAAACCTACGAGGAATCACCGCAAGCCTACTCATCTCAAAGATTACGTTTCTTATTGGTATTTTCCTTTGTTTAGATTTATTTCCTTTTGAACTTGTATTGGATAATTATTAAATTTCCTAGATTAGGTTTGAGTCAATCTTCTCGGGTTTTCTTCTTGATTTTTTCCCGAGTCGTATAGTCGAATCAAGCAGGAGGGATTCTATAAATTATAGAATCCCATTAAATTGAGTCATGAGAAATTAAGAAGTAAAAAACTTATTTTCTCTACAAACTCAACTTATTTTCTCTACAAACTCTCTCGCCGTCTTTCTTTACTCTTCACAAACCCTAAACACTATCCAACGTGCATGAAAGCAGAAATCACGTCCAAACCCTATTATTTGGTGCTCTCGTTGCTTTCCCTTCCCCTGCTTCATCACCCGACGCTTCACCATGCCTGCCACCGATCCTGCACCGAACAATGATCCACCGCCCGAATTCACGCTCTCCGAAATCGGCTGGATGCTCCTCGATCTACAAGCGCAATTCGCACGTACCGACAAGAAGATGATGTCGGATCGTGTGGATCATGAGGTTTTCCATCGCCAACAGTCTCAAATCAACAGAGACACGGAAGATCACCTGACTCGCTGTCAATAGCCGTGGAAAAGATCGCGTCCTCGCCGCCAACGGGATCCTCCAACCCGACTCTGTCACGAGGTTGGCAAACTCCTCCATCTATCCTCCGAAAACCAGCTAATTATGATCCAGATGCTTGGCCTAAATTGAAGTCGGATCCTCCTCGCTTCGACGACAGTAACGTCACTCAATTGATCAAATTGATCCAAAAATATTACAATCACTCATTCACATCGCTTGCGGATCGTCTCTACCTCACCGAGTTCCTTCTTGACGATGTTACGGCGGAGTGGTTCAGTTATTGGGAAACCAATAACAAGGGCAAGTCGTGGGACGACTTCCTCACCGATGCAAAGATTCGTTTTGATCCGGATTTATATGAAGATTATGTTGGTCGCTTAGCCTCCCTTCGGCAAACAGGTCACTTGAACGATTATCTCACTGAGTTCAAATCATTACTTCCGAAGGTTGGCAACATCGGCGATGACACACTCACGTCGCTTTTTATTGCTGGCCTCGACGTCTCGTTGAAATCCGAACTTCTCACCCGTCGACCGGTGTCCTTATGTGACGCTATCGCTCTCGCCAAACAACTGCATGGCAGCCATGTCACGAGATCACCAGCTCCTCGCTTACCCGACAACTGTTTCTCTACGGCCACTCCGAAGTATACACCACTACATGTTCGACAAGGAGACCCAACACGCTCTACACCTCCTACGGGCCGCACACAAAGAGAGGGACCGCCTCGTGACTATCCTATTGTGCGTGTCTCAGCCGCGGAACGTGCCGAAAAGAACAAACGTGGCGAGTGTTGGTACTGTCCGGAAAAATACACTCGCTCACACGTTTGTAAAAAGAAATTTTATGCTCTTATCGGTCTCGACGATGATGAAGACCTTGACACACCGGAAGTTGCTGATTCAGACCCTGAGGCAGAATCTATGCTGATTTCGGGCGACATCTCTTCTCTCCACACTATCGGCCCTAAGTCCCAGCCTCGTTCGATTCGTTTGACAGGCCTTATCGGTGATGTATCCTTGTCCGTGTTGATCGACGGCGGCAGCAGTCATAATTTTATTCAGCCCGCCGTCGCGGAGAAGTTAAGTCTTCCTCTTCAGCCCATTACTCCATTTCGTGTACTTGTTGGTAATGGTGCCTCTTTACGATGCAATTTTGTCTGTTTACGCACACCTCTTACGTTACAGGAACATTCATTCGAGGTCGACCTTTTTATACTCCAAGTTGAAGGTCCTGATATTATTATTGGAGTGCAATGGCTACAAGAACTCGGGGATATCACGAAGAATTACAATTCTTTATCTATGAAGTTCGTTTGGAATGGGCTGCCGATTGTTTTGAGCGGTGAAGATAAACCACCTCGGTTAGTATCTTATCATGGATTACTTGCTCTACTTTCATCCTAGCCATGCACCGAGTTGTACGAGCTCGTACATATGCAATCCGCCATTGCCAGTTCAACAGCCTCCGCCGGACAGCCTCTCCCCCGCTCTCTCGGTCGTGCTCGAAGAATTTTCTGCCGTGTTCGAGACTCTGACGGGCTTGCCACTTACTCGTCAATGGGACCATCACATCCACTTCCCCCAATTCAAAGCCCGTCAACGTTCGGCCTTATCGTTACCCATATTTTTAAAAGACCGAGATTGAGCGCCAAGTCGCCGAGATGCTCTCTCAAGGTGTGATCCAGCACAATACCAGCTCTTTCTCCTCTCCAGTCCTCTTAGTTCGCAAAAAGGATGGCACCTTCCGCTTTTGCGTCGACTATCGTGCTCTCAATGCAGCTACCATGCCGGATCATTTCCCAATACCCACTGCCGATGAGCTATTCGATGAATTGTTTGCTACGAGGGTATTCTCGAAATTGGATCTTCGTTCGGGATACCACCAAATCCTCATGCATTCGAACGATGCGCAAAAAACGTCATTCCGAACTCACGATGGTCACTTTGAGTTCCTAGTCATGCCGTTTGGGCTCACAAACGCACCTTCAACCTTTCAAGCTGCCATGAACTCTATTTTCAGTGCTTTCTTGCGTCGTTTTGTCATCGTCTTCTTTGACGACATCCTGGTCTATAGCAAGGATATTCAGGAGCATGCTGGCCATCTTCGTCAGGTTTTGTCCATTCTGCAAACACACGCCTTCTTCCTTAAACGCACTAAATGTTCCTTCGGCGTTACAACTATTGAGTATCTCGATCACATTATCTCCAATGGTGAATTAAGGGCCGATACCACGAAGATCTCAGCCATGTTGGCCTGGCCTCAACCGACTAATATCAAGCAGCTTCGCGGATTCTTGGGTTTAACTGGGTATTACCCCAGATTTGTGAAGGATTACTCCATCATCGCCGCCCCACTCACGGAGCTACTTAAAAAGGACGGTTTCATCTGGAATGACGCCGCGACTACAAGCTTCCAAGCACTCAAGCTCGCCATGAGCTCTACTCCAGTGCTAAGATTACCAGATTTTTCTTCGGTTTTTGTCGTCGAAACGGATGCGAGTGACACCGGCATCAGCGCTGTGTTGATGAAAAACAACCATCCCATTGCTTATTTTAGCAAGAAACTCGGCCCTCGACGGCGACTCGCATCAACGTACCATAAGGAGCTTTATGCCATCGTGGAATCGGTTCAAAAATGGCGTCAATATCTTTTGGGGCGGGAGTTCATTATCCGTACCGATCAACGGAGCCTCAAAGAATTACTATCTCAGATTATTCAGACGCCGGATCAACAATTCTATGTTCGCAAGCTTATGGGCTTCAAGTTTACTATTGAGTATAAGTCGGGCGCTTCAAATAAAGTGGCTGACGCCCTCTCTCGTCGTGACGAAGATGCCGAGCCCGGTGAGTTATTAGCTATTTTTGCTTGGCCTTCTCCTGCCATTATGGACGTCATCACTCAAGAAAATTCAGATCTTCCTGACTTAGCTTCGCTTCATGCATCAGTCCGATCCAATACCGGACCCCCGCATGTTACCGCAGCTGGGGGACTTTTATTCTTCAAGACACGCCTGTTCCTCAGCCGTCATTCAGCTGCTCGCATACCAATTCTTGAAGAGTGTCATTCCTCGAAACTAGCAGGTCATCCCGGCGAGAAACGGACCTTTACTCGTGTGGCAACTTCCTTTTATTGGCCGGACATGTGTCGAGATGTCCGCAAATTTGTGGCCTCTTGTTTTACTTGTCAAACGACCAAGTATGTGCGGGACAAACCCAATGGCCTTCTCCAACCACTACCGATCCCCGACTTGGTTTGGGAAGCCGCATCCATGGATTTTATAGTGGGTCTTCCTCCTTTCCACGGTTTCACTGCTATTATGGTCGTCGTCGATCGTCTCTCAAAGTACGCTCACTTCGGAGCTTTGCGTACGGGTTTCGACGCACAAGCTGTTGCTAGGTTGTTTGTGAACACGGTGGTAAAATTGCATGGATTTCCTGCACGTCTTCTCTCGGACCGTGATTCAATTTTTATGAGTGCTTTTTGGAACGAGTTGCTTACTCTCAGTGGTACAAAGCGTCAATTCACCATTGCTTACCATCCCCAAACGGATGGCCAATCGGAGGTCACAAATCGTTCGCTTGAGCAGTATCTACGCGCCTTCACTCATGAACGACCGAATAGATGGTATGATCTTCTTCCTTGGGCTGAATTAGCCCTTAATTGTTCCACTAATGTTAGCATTGGCATGTCACCGTTTCAAGCTTTATATGGCCGAGAGCCGCCGAATCTTTTTCAATCTTACCCTCGGCCATCATCCAATTCTTCGGTGGCCGAGCTGTTGCAAGAACGTGAAACCACGTTGAAGTTGCTCAAGGAACGTCTAGCTCATGCTCAACACCTTATGAAGGTTGCCGCGAACAAGCACCGAAAAGATATCGAATTCAATGTTGGTGATATGGTCCTTCTTCGCTTGCAACCTTATAGGCAGCTTTCTGTCGCGAAACCAAAATCTCAGATGTTAAGTCAACGTTTTTACGGCCCGTATGAGATTCTTGAACGCATTGGGAAAGTTGCTTATCATCTCCGCCTGCCAGTAGATTCCAAGATACATGATGTTTTTCACGTCTCCTTGCTTCGTCCTTTCATCCAGTGCGCCGAGTGCATCCATCTCCCTACGGAGTTTCATCGTCAAAACCCGCTTGATGTTCCAGTCCGGGCTTTGGCAGAGCGTGTTGTGCTCGTTAACATGGTTCCCCAAACACAATGGTTGGTGCATTGGTCGTCCGCCACAACTACTTGGGAACCGGTGTCTTTGCTACAACGTCATTTTCCTAATCTTCACCTTGAGGACAAGGTGTCTCCTAAGGAGGGGGGAGTTGATAGGGCCCAAGCCCATACACCGGATGATTCATTGCCCAACCCATCAAGTATCGAGAGTTCGGAGATGACGCGTGATTTATCCGCGGATGGGCATCATGTGAAGAGTCCTAAACCTACAAGGAATCGCCGCAGGCCTATCCATCTCAAAGATTACGTTTCTTATTGATATTAATCCTTTTGTTTAGATTTGTTTCCTTTTGAACTTATAATAGATAAGTATTAGATTTTCTAGTTTAGATTTGAGTCAATCTTCTCGGGTTTTCTTCTTGATTCTTTCCCGAGTCGTATAGTCGAATCAAGCAGGACGGATTCTATAAATTGTAGAATCCCATTAGATTCAGTCATGAAAAATTAAGAAGCAAATACTTATTTTCTCTAAAATTCTCCTTCGCCGTTTTTCATTCTTGTTCTTCCCTAAAACCTAAATTCTCTACTCTCGTGCATGAACGCAAACTTCACGTCTAAACCCTATTATTTGGTACTCTTCGTTGCTTTCTCTTCTCCTGCTCAACCATCAGACTCTCTACCATGCCCGCAACAGATTCCTCGCCGAACAATAATCCGCCGCCCGAGTTCACGCTTTCCGAAATCGGCCGGATGCTCCTCGATCTACAAATGCAATTCGCTCGTACCGACAAGAAGATGATGTCGGATCGTGTGGATCATGAGGTTTTCCACCGCCAACAATCTCAAATCAATAGAGACACGGAAGATCAATTAACTCGTATGTCCATAACCGTGGAGAAGCTTGCATCCTCGCCGCCGTCGGGATCCTCCACCCCGCTTCCGACACGAGGTCGGCAAATTCCTCCATCTATCCTCCGAAAACCCGCCAACTATGATCCAGATGCTTGGCCTAAATTGAAGTTTGATCCACCTCGCTTCGACGGCAGTAACGTCACACAATGGATCAAGTTGATCCAAAAATATTACAACCACTCCTTCACATCGCTCGCGGACCGCCTCTACCTCACAGAATTCCTTCTTGATGACGCCGCGACGGAGTGGGACAACTTCCTCACCGATGCCAAGATTCATTTTGATCCTGCTTTATACGAAGATTATGTAGGTCGCTTGGCATCCCTTCGGCAAACGGGTCACTTGAACGACTATCTCACCGAGTTCGAGTCCTTACTTCCGAAGGTTGGTAACATCGGCGACGACACCCTTACGTCGCTCTTTATAGCTGGTCTCGACGTCTCTTTGAAGGCCAAGCTCCTCAACCGTCGCGCGGCGTCCTTATGCGACACTATCGCTCTCGCCAAACAATTGCATGGCAACCACGTGACTAGATCACCTACACCAGGTTCTCGCTTACCCGACAATCGCTTCTCTACGACCAATCCAAAGTATACACCACCTCACGCCCGACAAGGAGACCCTATCCGCACTACCCCTCCTACGAGCCGCACAAAACGGGATGGACCACCTCGTGACTATCCTATTGTTCGCGTCTTAGCCGCAGAACGTGCCGAAAAGAACAAACGCGGGGAGTGTTGGTACTGTCCGGAAAAATACACTCGCTCACACGTTTGTAAAAACAAATTCTATGCCCTCATCGGCCTCGACGATGATGAAGACCTTGAGACAATTGAAGATCCTGATCCCGACCCTGAGGCCGAGTCTATGTTGATTTCGGGCGACATCTCTTCTCTCCACACTATCGGCCCTAAGTCGCAGCCTCGTTCGATTCGTTTGACAGGACTTATTGGCGATGTCTCATTATCGGTGTTGATCGACGGCGGCAGCATTCATAATTTTATTCAGCCCGCCGTCGCGGAGAAGTTAAGTCTTCCTCTCCATCATATTCCTCCTTTTCGAGTTCTTGTTGGTAATGGTGCCTCTTTACGATGCAATTTTGCTTGTTTACGCACACCTCTTACGTTACAGGGACATACATTCGAGGTCGACCTTTTCATCCTCCAAGTTGAAGGACCGGATGTTATTCTTGGTGTGCAATGGCTACAAGAACTCGGCGACATCACGAAGAATTACAATTCTTTATCTATGAAGTTCGTTTGGAACGGGCTGCCGATTGTTTTGAACGGCGAGGATAAACCACCTTGGTTAGTGTCTTATCATGGCCTACTTTCTCTCCTTTCCTCCGAGCCATGCACTGAACTGTACGAGCTCGTACATATGCGATCTCTGTCGGCAGTGCAACAGACTACAGCGGACATCATTTCCCCCGCCCTCTCGGTCGTGCTCGAGGCTTTCTTAACCGTGTTGGAGACTCCGACGGGCTTGCCACCAACCCGTCAGCGGGATCACCGCATTCACTTGTCCCCCAATTCAAAACCCGTCAACGTTCGGCCTTATCGTTACCCATATTTTCAAAAGACCGAAATTGAGCGCCAAGTTGCCGAGACGCTCTCTCAGGGCATGATTCAGCACAGCACCAGCTCCTTCTCCTCACCAGTCCTCTTGGTTTGAAAGAAAGATGGCACCTTCCGCTTTTGCGTCGACTATCGTGCTCTCAATGCAGCTACCGTGCCGAACCATTTCCCAATTCCCACCGCCGATGAGCTATTCGATGAATTGTTTGCTGCGAGGATATTCTCGAAACTGGATCTTCGTTCGGGATATCACCAAATTCGCATGCATTCAGACGATGTGCACAAGACGGCCTTCCGAACTCACGATGGCCACTTTGAGTTCCTTGTCATGCCGTTTGGTCTCACAAACGCGCCATCGACCTTTCAAGCTGCCATGAACTCTATCTTCAGTGCCTTCCTGCGCCGTTTTGACATCGTCTTCTTCGACGACATCTTGGTCTATAGCAAAGATATTGAGGATCATGCTGACCATCTTCGTCGTGTATTGTCTATTTTACACACACACGCCTTCTTCTTAAAGCACTCTAAATGTTGCTTCGGCGTCACAACAATTGAATATCTTGGCCACATTATATCCAACGGTGAATTACGGGCCGATAACATGAAGATCTCGGCCATGTTGGCCTGGCCTCAACCGACTAATATCAAGCAGCTTCGCGAATTCTTGGGATTAACTGGGTATTACCGATGTTTTGTGAAGGATTACTCGATCATAGCAGCCCCACTCACGGGGCTAATGAAAAAGGACGGGTTCAACTGACTGACGCCGCGACCTCGAGCTTCCAAGCACTCAAGCTCGCCATGAGCTCCACTCCTGTTCTAAGGTTACCGGATTTTTCTTCGGTTTTTATAGTTGAAACGGATGCAAGTGAGCTCATTTCGGAGCTTTGCGTACGGGTTTCGATGCCCCGGCAGTCGCTAAGTTGTTTGTGAATACGGTGGTTAAATTGCATGGGTTCCCGGCACGCCTTCTCTCGGACCGTGATCCAATTTTTATGAGTGCCTTTTGGAATGAATTGCTTACTCTAAGTGGTACGAAGCTTCAATTTACCACAGCTTACCATCCCCAAACGGATGGCCAATCGGAGGTCACAAATCGTTCGCTTGAGCAGTATCTACGCGCCTTCACTCATGAACGACCGAATAGATGGTATGATCTTCTTCCTTGGGCTGAATTAGCCCTTAATTGTTCCACTAATGTTAGCATTGGCATGTCACCGTTTCAAGCTTTATATGGCCGAGAGCCGCCGAATCTTTTTCAATCTTACCCTCGGCCATCATCCAATTCTTCGGTGGCCGAGCTGTTGCAAGAACGTGAAACCACGTTGAAGTTGCTCAAGGAACGTCTAGCTCATGCTCAACACCTTATGAAGGTTGCCGCGAACAAGCACCGAAAAGATATCGAATTCAATGTTGGTGATATGGTCCTTCTTCGCTTGCAACCTTATAGGCAGCTTTCTGTCGCGAAACCAAAATCTCAGATGTTAAGTCAACGTTTTTACGGCCCGTATGAGATTCTTGAACGCATTGGGAAAGTTGCTTATCATCTCCGCCTGCCAGTAGATTCCAAGATACATGATGTTTTTCACGTCTCCTTGCTTCGTCCTTTCATCCAGTGCGCCGAGTGCATCCATCTCCCTACGGAGTTTCATCGTCAAAACCCGCTTGATGTTCCAGTCCGGGCTTTGGCAGAGCGTGTTGTGCTCGTTAACATGGTTCCCCAAACACAATGGTTGGTGCATTGGTCGTCCGCCACAACTACTTGGGAACCGGTGTCTTTGCTACAACGTCATTTTCCTAATCTTCACCTTGAGGACAAGGTGTCTCCTAAGGAGGGGGGAGTTGATAGGGCCCAAGCCCATACACCGGATGATTCATTGCCCAACCCATCAAGTATCGAGAGTTCGGAGATGACGCGTGATTTATCCGCGGATGGGCATCATGTGAAGAGTCCTAAACCTACAAGGAATCGCCGCAGGCCTATCCATCTCAAAGATTACGTTTCTTATTGATATTAATCCTTTTGTTTAGATTTGTTTCCTTTTGAACTTATAATAGATAAGTATTAGATTTTCTAGTTTAGATTTGAGTCAATCTTCTCGGGTTTTCTTCTTGATTCTTTCCCGAGTCGTATAGTCGAATCAAGCAGGACGGATTCTATAAATTGTAGAATCCCATTAGATTCAGTCATGAAAAATTAAGAAGCAAATACTTATTTTCTCTAAAATTCTCCTTCGCCGTTTTTCATTCTTGTTCTTCCCTAAAACCTAAATTCTCTACTCTCGTGCATGAACGCAAACTTCACGTCTAAACCCTATTATTTGGTACTCTTCGTTGCTTTCTCTTCTCCTGCTCAACCATCAGACTCTCTACCATGCCCGCAACAGATTCCTCGCCGAACAATAATCCGCCGCCCGAGTTCACGCTTTCCGAAATCGGCCGGATGCTCCTCGATCTACAAATGCAATTCGCTCGTACCGACAAGAAGATGATGTCGGATCGTGTGGATCATGAGGTTTTCCACCGCCAACAATCTCAAATCAACAGAGATACGGAAGACCAATTGAATCGTCTGTCCATCGCCGTGGAGAAGCTTGCTTGCACACCGCCGACGGGATCCTCCACCCCGCTTCCGACACGAGGTTGGCAAATTCCTCCATCTATTCTCCGGAAACCCGCCAACTATGATCCAGATGCTTGGCCTAAATTGAAGTTGGATCCACCTCGCTTCGACGGCAGCAACGTCTCGCAATGGATCAAGTTGATCCAAAAGTATTACAACCACTCCTTCACATCACTCGCGTATCGTCTCTACCTCACAGAATTCCTGCTTGACGACGCCGCAGCAGAGTGGTTCGGTTATTGGGAAACCAATAACAAAGGCAAATCGTGGGACGATTTCCTCACCGATGCCAAGATTCGTTTTGATCCTGATTTATACGAAGACTACGTAGGTCGCTTGGCATCCCTTCGGCAAACGGGTCACTTGAACGACTACCTCACTGAGTTCGAGTCCTTACTTCCGAAGGTCGGTAACATCGGCGACGACACCCTTACGTCGCTCTTTATCGCTGGCCTCGACATCTCCCTGAAGGCCGAGCTCCTCACCCGTCGCCCGACGTCTTTATGCGACGCTATCGCTCTCGCCAAACAATTGCACGACAACCACGTGACTAGATCACCTCCACCAGCTTCTCGCTTACCCGACAACCGCTTCCCCACAGCCCCGCCGAAGTATACCCCGCCTCACGCCCGACAAGGAGACCCGGTCCGCACTACTCCTCCTACGGGCCGCACGCAATGAGATGGACCACCTCGCGACTATCCTATTGTCCGCGTCTCAGCCGCGGAACGTGCCGAGAAGAACAAGCGCGGGGAGTGTTGGTACTGCCCGGAAAAGTACACTCGCTCGCACGTTTGCAAAAAGAAATTATATGCCCTTATCGGCCTCGATGATGATGAAGAATTTGAAGCGCAGGACGACTCTGATCCCGAACCTGAGGCCGAGCATATGTTGATCTCGGGTGACATCTCATCTATCCACACTATCGGCCCCAAGTCTCAGCCTCGCTCGATTCGTTTAACGGGCCTAATCGGCGGTATCTCATTGTCGGTGTTGATCGACGGCGGCAGCACTCACAATTTTATTCAGCCCGCCGTCGCGGAGAAGTTAAGTCTTCCTCTCCATCCTATTACTCCATTTCGAGTTCTTGTTGGCAATGGTGCCTCCTTACGGTGCAATTTTGCTTGTTTACGCACACCTTTGACGTTACAGGGACATACATTCGATGTCGACTTTTTTATTCTCCAAGTTGAAGGACCGGATGTTATTCTTGGTGTGCAATGGCTCCAAGAGCTAGGCGATATTACTAAGAACTACAATTCTTTATCCATGAAGTTCGTTTGGAAGGGGTTACCGATTGTTCTGAACGG
>JAOWBJ010145285.1:0-17746 GCA_028566335.1 Monarda citriodora | reverse complement strand
AACCTACCCTAAGAACAATTAAAGAAAACATGCAAAGTTAAATTAAATAAACTTGAAAACCTAAAACTGAAAGTTTGAAAGACTTAATGGAAAATCAACTTAAGAAAGAACTAAAAAGAAAGAACAAGTGAAAGCAATTAAACATGAAAGCATCTAAGTAAATTACTAAGAGCAATGAACTAAAAGAACATGAAACATAAATCAAACTGAAACTAAAAGGAACTAAAAAGAATTGAAAGACAAGAACAGGAATTAAAGGAAAGGGAAAAGAGTAGATTGATAAAAACGTAATGTCGTAAACAAAAATCCAAATCGTGCCAATCTTCAAAAAGCGATAAACCTAAACTAATAATGTTTGAAGAGAATTCTAAACTAATTTTCGTGCCCGGTATATATTCTCAACTTGAGGCCTAAAGGGGAGTAATTATAGATACATCCAATCGTAACCCCAACGGAATAGAATTCTACTTAGAATCGGGCAAGGCCAGCGGTCGCTAGCTACCTAGCGATCGCTGGGTGGCAAAGCTAGCGATCGCTACCCAGCGATCGCTGTGTCGCACCGGCTGATTTCTTCTCTTTTCTTCACTCCTTCATTCCCTTTTCTTTTCTCCTCTTCTTCACTTATTTTACGTCAAGCATCTCGTTTTCCGCTCCTTTCCAACCTAAAATACAAAATACGAAAAACAAATGAAATACGAACAATATAACTAAAATACGACTTAAAACTACAAATATAAATACTAAACAAAAAGGAAAAATAATCACAAATATGATGTAATCAAATCCCCCACACTTGAATCTTTTCTTGTCCTCAATCAAACTATCCAACCAAATCATAAAACAATCAAACTATCACTAGAATTATGAAGTTCAACCAAACTTTCACAAACCCGTGAAATTTAAAATTATACAAAATTATACCAAGCTCAACTATGAAATTGTGAATTTGTTTGAAATAACCTTGTCTCCCACGAAATTAATCAAGAAGCTAGAGCTAAGACCATGATAAACACCCATCTCACACACTTAATTACTAATAAAGTGCGCCCTTTATTTAACCCATTTTATTTAAAAGGCAAATTCATTAGGTTTATCCTTTGATGGGTTCCATCGAGTCTCCTAACGTGGTTTCCCATACTCATATATCAAACTCGGGGATCAAGTAAGACAAGAGGAGTAGATGCCTTTATTTGGATAGGACAATATTCGTAAGGTGTAATCTTCGAAGATCCTTCGAAGCGTCCTTATGTGGTTTCCCACGCTCGAGAAGAGCATAATCTACACCAAACTTATTTATTTATTTTGTTTTAATTTTTTCTCTTTCTTTTCTTTCTTTTCTTTTTTACGAGACAATTTTTTTTATTCTCTCTCTTTTCTTTTTAGTAGATGACAAAGGGAACAACATTATTAGAAACTAAGCAAGCAATTCACTCTACCAAAATCATGATCAAATCTCTAACAACCTAATCAAAAACATGTTATCAACGAATTAACCAAACTAACCAAAACAACTTAATTGAACTCACTATTAAATCAAATTTCATACTTTCCATTCATTCACAAACCAACTTCATAACTTAAGCTATAATTATCATGCCTCATGCTTAGTCAAATAGCAAGTCAAGAACAAACATAAAATCAAGTGGGATTTTTAAGGAATAAATTAACACCTAAACATAAAACTAAAACCTAAAAATTGAAAGTATCCCCCCCACACTTAAAACAAACAATGTCCCCATTGTTGCAAAAAATAATATGAGAAAGGATAGAAAAAACCTGGAAAATTAACGAAAACACAACGGTTGGATCGGACGGGTCACGAGGAGGTTGGAAAAGAAATGAATGATCTTCTCAAAATTCGTCGAGCCAGCGGTCGCTAGGCCTGCTTGTACGCCCCTCGAATTTGTCTCCTTAGCACCTTCAAAAATTAAAATATAAAAACCAAATACATAAAAGAAAATATAAAGGAAAACAAAAGAAAAATATTTTTGAATTTTTCAATGTTGGGTTGCCTCCCAATAAGCGCTTGTTTAACGTCTTTAGCTCGACGCCTATGTCTTCAAGATGGGTGTTTGGAAGGTTGAATGGAATTTGTTTTCTTTGTTGCTTCGGAATGATGTCTCAATGCGAACAACGCAACATTCTTGTCAAAAATTCCATTCCCCTTTTCTTTTTTTCGCTTGAATGATCTGAGCTAGTGTAAGAAGCTCCATCTTTGTAGCCACGTCTTTCTTACCGAACATGACTTTAAGCCCCAAAGATCTTATGAATTGCATAGGTTTCGGAGGACTCGAGGTGGCTTTGCATTCTTGTTCTTCTTCCAATTTCTCCTTAAGTTGCACTTGAGGCGCCTTCTTATCGATCACATCCAATCCTTCGCCTTTTGATGCACCCTCTTCCGAAATCGGCTCGTCCTGCATAGTAGAGTTCTCGGCCAAAGCATCAATCGTGTAAACAGATGAACAATTTTTAGTTACATTATCTGCATGCATAACACGATTTTTAAGCATATGAATTGAAACATGTTCCCCTAACACAGACATTTTGATTAAACTATTTTTCACATCAACAATTGTGTTAGTGGTTGCCATGAATGTTCTTCCTAATAAGAGAGTAGGGTCTTGCACCTCACCAATATCTAAAACAACAAAATTCATAGGTACAATAAAATCCCTACATGGACTAGAATGTCCTCTACCACTCCCATGGGTTGTTTTATAGAATGATCAGCAAATTGGAAACGCATGGTAATGGGTTTTAATTCTCCTAAGCCTAAATTCTGGAAAATAGAATATGGCATGAGATTAATCTCAGCCCCCAAATCAAGTATGCCAGAAAATACCTTACCATTCCCAAAAGCAAGATTGATATCGAAACTACCTGGATCACGTTGCTTTACCGGGAAGGATGGAGGTACGAAAGAAGTTGCTATTGTTGGGGTCTCCGTGGACTCGTCACCTTCACGTCGCCTTTTCTTGAGCAACACATCCTTGCAATACCTAACATAGCCCGGGATATTCTTAATCAAATCGAGTAAAGGAAAATTAAGATTTACCTTCGATAGCAGCCTGTATAGGTCCGCAAATTGTTGATTCCACTTGAGCTTTGAAAGAGAAGGAATTGGTGGAATGTAAGGATCTGCTGCTTTGTGGAGTCGTCCCTCGCCTCGAATCGGATCAACCTCGTTCAGCTTGATAACCGTCTCTTGGCTTTTTGACATCCAGCGATCACTGGCAAGCCAGCGGTCGCTAGGGTGCGTCATCTGCCGAGAAACGGTACCGGCTGGAGTGACCCAGCGGCCGCTAGCGCGACTGTTCTTCCGATTTTTCCGTCTCTAACTTGTTTCCGACCACGTTTTCACCTCTCACAACCTTGATTGATTGAGCTTGTTGTGGCTGGAGGCCTTGGTCGGAATCTTCCCCTTTTGTTGGCTTTGCTCGAGACGATTCACAACTCCCGAAATTTTACCCATCGAACTTTCGAGTCTCTTGATTGTAGCATCTTGAGACTCATGAGCCAAACGGCTCTCTTGCATAAAAGCGGCGATCATAGCGGTGGGATCATCAATAGATACTTTTGGTGGGAGTGTTTGTGATGGTGCTTGTGGTGGTTTTGAGGAAATTGTCATCGGTTATAGATTTGAGATTGTTAAGTTTGACCAAAGGACTGATTAGGGGGTTGGAATTGATGTTGTGGTGGGTAGTAGGGTTGCCTTTGTTGATAAGATGGTTGTTGATATGGAAATCGGGGTTCCTCCACATAGTAGTAGGGCCGAGGTGGCGAGTTTGGGTGAAAAGGTCTAGACTTGGCCATCTTGAGCTCTTGAAGCTCTCTCATCATGTCGGCCACTTGCTTTTTCAAGTCTTGGCTAGGATTTATAGCACTAGCCTCGATTTTCACTGGTCTTGAAGACTTTTGTTGAGAATTCGCAGCTAATGTGTCGTAAATCTCTTTCATCTCGGCTGCGGTTTTCTCATTAATAGTGCCCCCGGCTGTACTATCTACCATAAATTGACAAGTTTGAGTGAGTCCATCATAGAAGAATTGCCAAAGTACTTCGTCAGTCATTTGGTGATGGGGGCACTGCTACAACAACTCCGTAAATCGCTACCACGACTCATGAAAAAATTCATCTTGTTGTTGTGAAAAATTCATGATTTTCGCTCGGATTTCTTGCGTCTTTTTGTTTGGGAAATATTTTATAATGAAACATTCACAAACTTGCTTCCAAGTCGAGAGGGAGTTTGCAGGGAGCAACATATACCATGACTCGGCCCAATCATGGAGTGCCAGAGGAAAGCACTTCATCCTAAGTTGATCCTCGGTGATGGCCCCTAATGGGAAATTTTGCACAATAGCACAAAACTTCCTAATGAAAGCAAGGGCATCTTCAGTGGGCAGTCCGTGGTAGGAGGGCAGCAGATTTTGGTATTGCGGTTTTAGCTCATGATTTCTGACCTCAGTGGGCAGGACAACCGCAGAAGTAGTGGCTCCAAGGCTAGGTCGGGCGAAATCGTCCATCTTTCGTGCCATCGTTACTTTTGTATTTTATTTATTTTAATTTATTTTAATTTTTAAATAATTATCTACGCAATTAAAAACCTAAAGTTTTCCCCAGCAACGGCGCCAAAATTTGTTTCACTAATTAGTGTCCCCAACAGAAGGAATCTATTGTAGATCTAGCAAGTAAAACCCAATGTTGAATCTCAAGGAAAACTTTATAGGGAATTTAATTACGTAGAAACACAGACAACAGAAAATAAACCCACCTAAATCTAAACACACAGAAATTAATTTGAGAATTCTAAATCCTAAGAAAATATTTAAATAACATGAATTAAATGAAAGCAAGTAAATAACAAGAATTAAATGAAAGCAGTAAATTAAAGCATGTAAATCTCCTAAGCACAAATTAAACAAGGAAGCAATAAATAAAGCAATTAAATCTATGTATGAAAGCATGTAAAAGAAAGTAGTAAAGAAAGCATATAAAGAAAGAAAGCATGTAAATCTAATCTATGAAAGCAATAAATAATTTAAGACATGAAAGCAAATAAATATAAATCTAAGAAAGCGATTAAATTGAAAGCATGTAAATAAATCTAAAGCATAGAAAAAATGTAAATTAAAGCATAAAGAATTGAAAAACTTAAAGACATGAATTAAATTGCAAGAACAAAGGCAAAGAACATGAAAGCAATAAAGAAATTGAAAAACTTGAATTGAAATTGAAAAATCGTAAACTTAAGTCTTGAATCTTGAACAATCTTGAAAGCAATAAACTAAGCTATGAAAGAAATCTTCTAAAGCCCTAAAAACTACTTATTTGTGCTAAGGAGAACTGAGAAAAACTGTTGCTAAGAATTGTGTCTAAAGCTTAGTACAAGGCATATATTTATAAGGTAGAGATTAGAGTTAGACTAGGAGTAGAATTCTAATCCTGCACGAACAGGGCCAGCTGTCGCTGGACACCTAGTGATCGCTAGATGTCTCCGACTGTAATCTTCCGTTTTTGCGATGTCCAGCGACCGCTACACTGCCAGCGGTCGCTAGCTGCTTCCGGCTGCCGGTTTTGCAGTCATTCTTCTCTTTTCTTCGCTCCAATCTCTTCATTCTTCATTCCCTTTTCTTTTCTTCTCTTCTTTACTCGTTTTGCTTCATATCATCTCGTTTTCCACTCCTTTCCAACCTAAAATACAAAATACGCAAAACAACGTAAACACGAACAAAATAACTAAAACACGACTCAAAACTACAAAAACAAATACTAAACAAAAAGGAAAAATAAACACAATTACGAAGTAAACACAGAGTCCTCAGGTTAGGGCAATGCGAGTCCACCAAGAAACTGAACAGCAGGCCCGATTACCACCACCTCCTATACCGTCACAGCAACAACAGTTCCGACAGTACCAACAACAGCAGCAGAGGCAGAATGCTAGGGCGTATGCGGGACAACAGGACCAACCCGCCAAGGAACAGGGCAACCTGGTAGGTATGGGCATGTTACGCGATACCCCTGTTATAATTATGTTCGATACAGGAGCATCGCATTCGTTTATTTGCACCGCATGCGTAAACAACTTAAATCTGTCTACCGAAATCTTAGAAAGCCTTCTAAGAGTCACATCAATGGTAGGGGGAAAAATAACCATTAGTCATTGCTGTATGAACCTAGAGTTTGCGTTAGGTTCACAAAAGCTGGTAACCAAAAGACTAAGTGTCATGACCATGTCCGATGTCGATATAATTCTAGGAATGGATTGGTTAGTTGATAACCATGCCACTATTCTCTGCAAAGAGAGGCAAATTTCATTCATAATTCCAGGACATGAACCAGCCACTTTCCACGGAATATCGATGAACACCCGAAAATCGATAATATCTGTTATCCAAGCGACAACCTTACTAATGAAAGAAAGTCCTGCATACCTTGTGTACTTAAACACTGAAATCGAGGAGGAGAAGAAGAGAGTGGAAGACGTGGAGATTATACGAGAATACCCCGATGTATTCCCGGAGACGCTACCAGGACTGCCCCCGGACAGGAAGATAGAGTTCACTATCGACCTAGAGCCCGGAGCAGCCCCTATTTCAAAAGCACCATACAGGATGGCGCCCAAAGAGCTAGAAGAATTGAAGGTACAACTTCAAGAACTCCTTGACATGGGATTTATTCAACCCAATGTCTCACCATGGGGAGCGCCAGTGTTGTTCATGAAAAAGAAGGATGGTTCGATGAGGATGTGCATCGACTATAGAGAACTTAACAAACTCACCCTAAAGAACAAATATCCTTTACCGAGGATAGACAATCTTTTCGATCAACTTAAGGGAGCGAGTGTGTTCTCAAAGATAGACTTGAGATATGGGTATCATCAGTTAAAAATCCGACCTGAGGATATACCCAAAACGACTTTTAGAACAAGATATGGTCACTACGAATTTGTGGTTGTACCATTCGGCCTAACCAATGCCCAAGCTGTATTCATGGATCTCATGAACCATGTCTTTTATCCCTTACTAGACAAGTTTGTCCTAGTATTTATAGACGATGTCTTGATATACTCCAAGGACCAACATGAGCATGAACAATACCTAAGAACTGTGTTGGGAGCTTTGAGGACGGAAAAGCTCTATGCGAAGTTTAGCAAATGCGAGTTTTGGCTGAGCGAAATCACTTTCTTAGGGCATATTGTGTCATCCGAAGGAATCAAGGTGGACCCTTCAAAAGTCGAAGCGATTTAGAATTGGAAATCTCCATCCACACCAAATGAAATACAAAGCTTCCTAGGACTCGCGGGATATTATCGAAGATTCATTCAAGGATTTTCCCAGATAGCCAAACCCATGACCCGACTACTGCAAATGGGGGCAAATTTGTGTGGACTCCAGAGTGCGAGTCGAGCCTTCAACAACTGAAAGAGAAGTTAACCACAGGTCCAATTTTAGGCGTACCCGAACCAGACAAGCAATACGTCATCTATACAGATGATTCCAAGAACGGATTGGGCTGTGTACTAATGCAATAAGGGAAGGTTATAGCTTATGCATCGGAAACTCAGGCCGCATGAGCTCAACTATCCCACTCACGACTTGGAACTGGCAGCAGTAGTACACGCCCCGAAGATCTGGAGGCACCATCTGTGCGGGGTGCGATGTGAAATTTTCACAGACCACAAGAGTCTCAAATACTTTTTCAAGCAGAGAGACCTCAATATTGAGTGAAGCCCACGACACACCCTACACCGCCCACCCTGGTAACATCAAGATGTACCAGGACTTGAAAAAGAAATTCTGGTGGGACGGTATGAAGAAAGACATAGCCACCTTCGTCCAATAATGTCTAGTTTGCCAACAGGTAAAGGCGATGCATCAACGACCTTATAGGAAGTTGCAGCCTTTAGAAATCCCGGAGTGGAAATGGGAAAAGATCACAATGGATTTCGTAACTGGATTGCCTAAATCTCGGCGAGGCAATGATGCGATATGGGTGATTGTTGATCGGCTGACAAAAAGTGCTCACTTTTTACCTATACCGATCACCCACACATAAGAGAAACTAGCTCAGCTCTATGTCCGTGAAATCATGCGACTTCATGGTGTACCCGTGTCAATCACGTCAGATAGGGACACGAGGTTTACCTTACGATTCTGGATTACAACGAGAATTAGGTACTCTACTGAACTTCAGTACCGCATTCCATCCTCAGACAGACGGGCAATCCGAGAGAACAATCCAGACTCTTGAAGACATGCTAAGAACCGTAGTACTTGATCGAGGAGGTCATTGGGAACCAGTGCAATCCTTAGTAGAGTTTGCATACAATAACAACTATCAGGCCACTATAGGCATGGCACCTTATGAAGCACTCTACGGCCGAAAATGTAGGTCACCACTGTATTGGGATGATGTCGGCAAGAGGAAAATGTTGGGCCCTGAGGCTATAAACGATATGGTGGAAACCATACGCCAAATCAAAGTTAGAATTAAAGAAGCCCAGGATCGACAAAAGTCCTATGCTGATCATAGACGAACCGAGATAAAATTTGAGGTCGGTGACAAAGTTTTCCTAAAGGTATCTCCGTCTAAGGGGATAATCAGATTCGGCGCTAAAGGAAAAATCTGACCCCGATATATTGGACCCTACGAAATTCTGGAAAGAATAGGTCAGTAGCATACCGACTAGCCTTGCTTCCAAACTTGGGGAACGTACACAACGTGTTTCACGTGTCACAACTCAGAAGGTACGTTCATGACCCAAAGCATGCACTCAAGCAAGAAGGATTAGATCTTGCTCCTGATCTAAGCTTCGAGAGTCGACCAGTGCGATCCTGGACAGAAAGGTCCAACAACTCATAAATAAATTCATTCCCTCAGTAAAAGTATTATGGAAACACCACAGATAGGAAGAAATCACGTGGGAGCTCGAAAAGATGAGGGAGAGGTATCCCGAGTTGTTCGAATAGGCAAGCAAAATTCCGGGACAAAATTTTTGTAAGGTAGGCAAGATGTAATATCCCGAAAATATCTAAACACTATGTCGTATTTGTGCCAGTAATTACGGATTATTCGGAGTAATTTGCTGAACAAAGTGTATGATCATTGGGCCAAAAAATCCGATTTAAATTTTATTGGGCCAAGCCCATGAAATTTTATCAGTCCAGTACAATGATATTACAGTCCATTTACACAGTCCATTACAATGATTAATTGAGTACAGATGAAGAAAGAGCCAAAAGCCCCTATCAGTTATCTACTCCACTTTATTTGCTCTACATGAAGGAAAAAAGTAAATGCTGCAATAATTTGGTGAAGCAGCTTCCGCAAGAAGCGCTCCTCCACTCAAACCTGCAGAAGCAAATAAATGAGTGGTTAGAATAGTGAAAATCCAGTACTATATATACCCCCCACTCAGTACCTTTCCATGTACACCACTCTTAGCTATAATCTTTTACTTAAAAATTTAGCAACAAATACAGCAGGAAGTAAGGACATTCCAAAAAGTTCTTAAGCTAGCAATCACACTTCAGAAGGTAATTCTACAGCTTTAACTATAACATTCCTATGTTCTAGAATCAATAGAACTCATAAATGATCAACATATGTATCCTCAGTTTAATTTTAGCACATCATCGGATACACCCTCCTAAACCCACAATCAGTTTTGGACACCCTTTTTCCTTAGAATATGCATAATAAGCATACTACATCATGTGAATTTTAGCAGCTATATTCAAATCTAAAAAGTCTAACAAACTTTCCACGATAAGAACCACCGAAAGAGACGACCGAAGCTGACCACCGAGCCACCGAGCCAACCACGAACGAACCACCAACCGTCAGCGACGACGGTGGCAGCAGTTCGAAGTGCAAGTGGTTGCGACAGTGGCGGCGGCGAGTGCGGCAATGGCGACGACAACTGCGGCAGCCGACAGTGGCGGCAGCAACGCCGTCCTCGTGGCGGCAAGCGGCTTGCGGCAACTGAGGCCACAGCCTCGCAGCAGCGGCAACGGCAGCAGACGATGGTGGCGGGGAAGCGGACAGCGGCGGTGGTGAACCCTTGGCGGAGGAGGATAGCCGCGATACCCGGCGAGCGGCCGCGGCGGCAGCACCAGCCGGCAGTGGTGGCGGCATCGACCCGCGGCTAAACGGAGCCACCCAGCGGCGGTAGACCCGGAAGCGGTGGTGACACCGCGAAGAAGGGCTGGCGACAGAGTGGGTAGTGAAGCCTTTGGTCCGGAGAGATGGAGAGTGCTGAAGAGGAGTGAGCAAGTCGAGTGAGTGAGAACCGGGTGAGAACTGTGAGAGGGGTGAGCTAGAGAGAGAGAGAGAGAGAGAGAGAGAGGAAAGTGGCGAGAATGTGCTAGGGAGAGAGAGAGAGAGTTGCTCATTAAAGAAAGAAAATAAAAGAAAGTGGGGGGGGGGGAGTAGAAACGTGTAAGAGAGTGAGAGAGAGTGGGTGACAAGTGTTGTGTGTGTGTGTGTGTGTGTGCGTAGGTGTGCGTGTGAGTGTGTGTGTGTTGTGTGTGTGTGTGTCTTGTGTCACATTTGAGAGAAAGAATGGGCCAACTTTAAAGAGTAGGCTTGAGTTATGGTAGAAATTGGGTCTTTATTTTATTAGGGTTGGGCCCTAAATAATTAAAAGGAGTGGACTTGGACTACCAAGATGTGAGCCAATAATTATTTTTTTCTGAGCCAACAATTGTGTTTTAATCTTGTTGGAAGAAGCTTTGAGATTGAGCCAAGAATTTATTCTTGCAAAGATAAGCTCAGGAAGCAATTCAAGAAAAACCCAGTGAGGATTGTTTTAACAATAGTGGGTTTATCCATCCTCAACCCGGGATAATTAGTGTCATTATTCCCTCAGTTATTAGTAACCTCCAGTTACTTCAGCTTTAGTAAAAATCGAAATTTATTATTAGAAAAATCCAGCTATCCTTCCAGAAATAATTAATAGCCGTGAATTATTTCTTTCCACCAGCTATTTAGAAACCAATCACAAATCTTCTAGACTCAGCCTAGTGTTTCTCGACTTTTATTATTTTGTTTAAGGAATTTATTTCCGTCTTTTAAATGAAGGTTGTGCTAAGGAGGAGCCATAATAAGGGCTTAATAAAAGTTGTAGCTTAGCTTAAGCAGGTGGGCTTTTCTCTATCCCTACCTCAGAGTAGGCTTGTCTTTCAAATAAAATCATGTTTTAATAAATATTCAGTCCTCAGTTTTCTGAAAGTATGTCATGCCATAAAATATTTTGTTTTATATGAAGCCTATCTATTTGGCAAAGGCCAAAATAGTTAAATCGATTTCGGGTCCATTTATTTGGGCTAGTGTACACCAGGATCGACTCACTAATTGTGGTGACCGATCATGTGACCGTGAAAGGTGGCCACCTTCCCGGACACCAGTTGCAGATACAGTGAATTACCTGGAAGTTAGCTTGCGCAAGCGTTTTCACAGTTCTTAAATGTTTTATATGAACATAGGAGCTTTTAAAAGGAAAAAACCCTATGATTCTCAGTATGGCTTGACATAAAATGATTTTAGCATGTGTTCACTGAGTACTCTGTACTCAGCCCTCGTATTATTTTCTTCCAATATGTAGGTTAAGTAGGAAGGAGCAGATGAGGACCCGACAAGGCTTTTTATCAAGGAAATTGAAAGAACTCTCTTGGTAGTACATGTCTTCATACATGTACTTGTGTGTCAAAACTTTAACCATCACGCTTTCCACAGAAATTTGTATTTGAATTCAGTTCTACCAAACAATGTCATCACTTATTTTCAGGTTTATTATCATATTATTAAGTCAGTTTGAAGTTATTCGTTCGTCTTTATTTACCCCTTTCTATCCCCAATTCTTTAATCTCATCCCTAGTCATGGTTTCCCGAACTTAGCTATCCTTAGCTAGGGGCGGTCGTGACAAATTCCTCATTCTCCTACCTGGATTCACGCGTCAGAAGCTGTTGGGGATTTGAGGAGTCCGTCATTCATGGCCTTCCGGCGGATAATCGCGTAGGCATCCCTCACTATGGGAAGAGGTACTCTCTTGAGAATTTCTCTTCTAGTAGATTCATGGTTGTCATTAAGGGCCAAGAGAAATTGGAAAAGACGAGTCTCGTGCCTCTCTTGGTTGTAAACTGTGATGTCTTCTGGATCCTTCATAGGATTAGGTTTTCTTAGATCGATCGACATCCAGAGACTCTGGAGTCGATTCCACAGTTGTTCAAGGGTCAGATCCCCTTGTTTCATGTTACTGGCTTTTTGATGCAGGTCATATACTTGCAATGAGTCTCCTCCACTCCCATATGTTATCGCCAATCTTTCCCAGAGATCTCTGGCCGTGGGATACTGCGATACCTTGTTTACGAGTTTGGGATCCATATTATTTATGATCCACCTGAACACGCGATGGTCTAACTCCTGCCATGATTTGAACTCCGGATCGGTCTCTGCTGGTAGATTCAAGTCCTTCGAGATGTGGGAGGACAACCCACACCCCCTATTACTCATCTGACTATATTTGCATAGAGAGGGTAGTTATCTCCCCTGAGTTTTGTGGAGACAACAACCTCCCCCAGGTTGTCGATATTCATTACCGGTTGCTTGGTGATGGTGGGTGTGATTTGGAGATTTCATAAGAACTCTGCGAACTTGGCTGCAATGTCATCTGTAGTTACATTTGTTAGTGTACCTTCAGATTCATTCTTCAATTTTGACATGACTCCTTTGTTGATTTGCAGGAAATCTGCCTATTGACCGAGGCCGAGAAAGGTTATTACCGATGATGAATATTAGATTCTGAGTCCCTATTCTTGTTTAGCCTGCTCTGATGCCATATTGGCAAGATAAGAGAGGAACAAGGAAGCGAAGAGGGAATGATTCATTGTATTTCTGTGTATTATTACAACCATATGAACAATCCTTTATATAAGGATTTACATAATGTATACATGGAAATAAATAAAGGCCAATTATTCAATGCAAATATTTCTCCTTGATTCTTGTCTGTCAATTATCTCATGTTTATTTCTTTCCATATTCAACAGTCTGGATAATCTTCAAGTTTTCGTGCAAGTTTTTAGGTCATCGAATTATTTAGTAATCAAAATCTTGAACATGTTTTTGGTATTATATATAAAAGCAATAAATCTTCAATGACATTCCTAAATTTTGGTTTTCGGTATTTTACTATAACCGGACATAAAAATTTAGTTCGGTTAAGTTTGGTTTACTCTATATTTGGTTCGGTTTTGGTTTCTAATTATGAAATTTTGGTTATTTTTGTTTTAGCTATTCTGTTCGGTTCAGTTATATAACCGAGCCACGCTCACCCCTAGCTCTGCCTATTTCCCATAATTCTCGAGTGCCGTGTGGGTGTGTGGTGTGTGTGTAAGTTTATCGAAACCTATTCCCATACAAACATAAACGTCAATTATTTTTTGAAAATACACAAACTCATGCGAAATAGCCCCTATATTATCGCCCACCCTTCTTCAAAAAAAAATGACACTTATACACTTATACTTATAGCTGATATATGTATATGTATATTTATCAACTATGAGTATATTTATTTCGAAACTTTTATGTTTATAAATATGTGTAGTTAATTTCGTTGATAATTAGTAAATAAACATTTTGTATATAACTCGAATGATTAAAAATCGAAACTATGGTTAATTGATATAGTTGGATAAATTTGAAGTTGTAATAATGTTGTATAAAAAGAAAGAATTTATTGGGCCATTAGGCCCGGTGAGTCCGGTCGTCGCAAAAGGGGGCCCTGCGACGAGTTCATTTTTTTATCTTCTAAGAAACCTTGTATACTTATTTCGGAATTTTTAAGTTTATAAACGTGTTTAGTTAATTTCATTGAAAACAAGTAAATAAATGTTTTGTATTATCGAATAAATCGAATGATTAAAAATACGAACTAGGTTTAACTTAGTATAATTGGATAAATTTAAAGTTGTAATAGTGTTGTATAAAAATGAAGGTTTTGAGCCATAGGCCCGGTGAATCCAGTTGCCGGAAAATGGGGCCCAACGAGTTCAAGTCGTGTGTCAAGGCCAAAATCACATAGCCAATTGGGTGGTGTTAGAATTTCGGCAAAGCCTGCCGCCTTTCAACGATCCAGATGGGAATGTTCACGTGAAGCTCACCAACCTGTTGATGGCAAAATGCTTCATCTTGGGTCGCGACGCTACGGGCTCCATCAACCCCTGGTTGTGGCACTTGATCGACAAGAGGCCACATTCGATGATTTTTCTCGGGGTGCTTACTCTTACAAGACGCTCCTTAATTATATAAGATAGTTTAGTAGGACAGAAGAAAATTATCACTTTTATAGCCCAGCCTGGGCACTGATGACCTGGGCTTTCGAGGTGATCCAATGGGTTGGAGGAAATTTTGCAGAGAAGACGTCCCATGTTGATATCCCGAGGTGTTTGCGGTGGAATTTTCTCACTAAGTTCGAGGACAGGGTCGATGACATGATGTATGCACACTTTGACAATCCAAATACCAGTATCAGCATGATCGAATCCCATCAAGTGGAGATGAATACCGACTCCTTCGTTTCTAGTGTTCAACCTAGGGCATTGCTTATGTATTTCCACATGCCTAACAATTTGTACATCATCGGGCCAGCCCGAACCGGACCCTAAGGTCACAATGTCCATGAAGTTGAGGACTTCGCATCGCCTAGACGTAGCACCCGCTCGAAGAGATTCATCGGTGATCTATCGGAGGATGGTGCGGAGGGAGATAAGAACAACCCAATTACTCATGTAGTAGATGTCTTCATCGACCTCTACTTCGTGCGGATACTCGTCTGGATACATCATATGCAACAGTGTCTGCATCTCTCTTTCATCGTGTATCCAAGCGGTCCACTTTGCAAATAATGCTCTGTTCATCTATGTACCACTATGGAACATATTGGACTCGCCCGAGCTCCTTGAGGTCATATCCCTTGTCAGGACGTACTCGTCGTCCTTATCGGAAGGGGGACGGTCAGCGCCTGTATCGACCGACTCCTTTAGGTCGAGAATTGTATGATCTTGTTCGTATGATGGGTGGTGAAACGAAGCCTCCGCAAAGTGGCTCGCGCTAATATATTGGTTGTTAATTCAATTATGGAAGCAACAACCCTACCGAGCTCTTCGAGCTCGTCAAAGCCAATCGTGGTCGTGATTGAAGAGTCCCCATACGGCTGCGATTGATCAAATAAAGAGGCGTTGGGCTGTGATTCACCGAAGAGAGGGACATATAGAGATGATACCACGCCATGTGAACTTGGTGGCCCGACGTTTGAACCCACGTACATTGTTGGACAAAAGGAAGCAGTGAATATCTCAATTACTTTCTTGTTTGTTCTTAAACGTATTTTCATAATCCGCCCGTGCCGGCTATTTTTCAGGTAATAAACAACAAAATTGGAGGCTGGGTGGCTGCAAAAGTTTGATATGTGGCATCTCATGTTATATACGTTCATGTTATGTTCGGATAGTTGGATATTTATTTCATGGCCATCGTTGTAAGCGCAATCATCCCAGAATCTCTCATATCTCACTTTAAGCAAATAACATATTAAACTCAAAATTAAATAATATAAAATAACATTTACTAATGAGCCACAAAAATTACTAAACTCATTTAGAAGCATAAACATTGCGAAATAAATATACAAAATGTCTTAGATAAAAAGGATTGTTTGGGCCATAGGACCGGTGAATCAGTCAGTGGAAAATGGGCCGACAGTGAGTAGAATTCGCCGCTGGGCCCCCTTTTTCCGTGACCAGAAATCACCGGGCCTAGCGCCCAAAAGATCCCGCTGTTTTTATTCAATATTACTACAACTTCAAATTTATTATATCAATTAACCCTAGTTTTGATCTTTAAACATTCGAATTATTCAATAATACAAAACATTTATTTACTAATTATCAATGAAATTAACTAAACACGTTTATAAGTATAATAGTTCCGAAATAAATATACAATGTGTCTTAGAAAAAAAAGAATTTCTTGGTCCATAGGCCCGGTGAATCCGGTCGCGGGAAAAGGGGCCAGACGGCATGTTCAACTCGCCGTCGGGCCCCCTTTTCCGTCGACCGGATTCACCGAGCCTATGGCCCAAAAATTCCTTTTTATTTATACAACACTAACAGAACTTTATTTATCCAATTATACCAATTAACCCTAGTTTCGAATTTTATTCATTCGAATTATTCAATAATACAAAATTGCTTATTTTTACTAATTATCAACGGAATTAACTTACATTTATAAGCATAAAAGTTATGAATAAATATATAAAGTGTCTTTACAAAAAAGTGTACCATAGACCAAATGAATCCGGTCGCCGGAAAAGAGGGCTTGGCGGCGTGATCTACTCGGCATTGGGTCCCCTTTTTCGGCAGCCGAATTCACCGGGCCTATGGCCCAAAAAAAATCTTTTTTTATACAACACAACTTCAAATTTATCCTATAACCCTAGTTTCGAAGTTAATAATTTGAATTATTCAATAATGCAAAATATTCATATACTAATTATCAACGAAATTAACTAAACACATTTATAAGCATAAAGTTTCGAAATAAATATATAATGTGTCTTAAAAAGGGATTTTTCGGGCCATGTGCCTGGTGAATCCGGTCGCCAAAAAAGGGGGCCTGGCAGCTGGATTCACCGGGCCTATGACCCAAAAATTTTCTTTTTTTGTACAACACTATTAGTCTATTATAACTTAAAATTTATTCAATTATACAAATTCAACGCATGTTCGACATGTATTATCTCTAAGATTCAAATAATACCAAATAATATTAATTAATTATCAACATAAATCACTAAACACAATTAAAGCATATAAATCTAATTATTGAAATACACAAATCGTGGAAATTAAACATATATTACTTGTATTTCATGATATTTCCGAAACAAAGCTCGATATTGAATGAATTTCTGGTGATTGACCCTCTTCTGTTCGAGCAGTGTATCTCGAATGCAGCTCCACCGATTGACTCTAATTTATTGATTTTTTTTAGGTGAATTATTTGTTAGTTTTGTAGTTGGTTGCTTCTATATATATTGAGTTTCTTTTGCATTATGTATAGCACATGATGCCAAAATTTATTATTGTTTATTGTTTCATCTGTAATACATCTGTCGAAACCAGTGTTCTAAAAACTAGTTGAACCGGCCGGTTCGACCGGTTGAACCACCGAACCGGTCATGGTACTGGTTTGCCGATTTTGACCGGTTCACCTATTTTTTGACCGGTTTTGACCGGTTCAGCCGGTTAAACCGCGAACCGATAGCCTCGCCGGTTTAAGCTCCGGTCCGGTTTTTAAAACATTGGTCGAAACAAATATCACCGATATTAAATTTTTTGATAAAGTGCGAAAAATAGTAGCATGCAACACTGATATACATGGCACCCCTCAACCCCACACAATTTTTAAATGTCAAATCGAGCAATGAAGGCATGCATTAAAAATGGTATGATACAAAATAAACAATTATTATCTTTATTTTTATACATATAAAAATTAAGTGATATGTTTGAAATTTACTTAAAACTAATTAATAAGATTATTAATTATTAAGTATTTAGTTAATTAAGTGTTTGGATAATTTATCTTTATCTTTATCTTTATATATATATATATAAATTGAGTGATATGAAAACAACTTTGAAACTAATTAATGAGATAATTAATTGTTAAGTATT
>JAOWBJ010145178.1:0-12418 GCA_028566335.1 Monarda citriodora | reverse complement strand
TAAACAACTCCTTGTTTCTTGGAAACCCTAGCATCTCTTTAAGAATATCTTTATCCGAAGATCTTCATCCAGCTACTCCATGTTCCACACGCTGGATGCTGAGCAGGTTCTCGCCAGAGTGTAACTTTCCATATTGAGCGAATTGGAAGCGGAACCAAACTAACTACATATTTTGCCAAAACTAACTTAGTGTATTTACATACACTCACACAGGAGCGCCTAGCGTGTGTATCTTTTCAGATGACGAGATCCGCCGACTTTTGGTGGGAAGCCCGGAGGAAGATTTTGACTCCTGAGCAGTTGGCGAACTACACTTGGGAGCAGTTTAAGGAAGGATTTTACGACAAGTACATGCCAAAGAGTTACCGAAAACAGAAAGAAGTCGAGTTCTACAATCTGAAACAAGGGGAGATGTCCGTTATGGAATATGACCGAAAGTTTTGCAAACTGTCGAGGTATGCACCGAATCAAGTCGACACGGATGAGAAGATGGCAGAGAAGTTTTGTGCAGGACTAAAGCCTGAGATCAGAATGCCCCTAGCAAGTCATGGAGGATTGTCTTTTACTGAGTCATTAGGCCGAGCTCTGGATGTTGAGGCCACCATGCCGACTGAGCAACCCGTAATTTCTCCTGCCCCCGCACTGACCCAAGGAGAGAAGAGGAAGTGGGTAGACATCGAAAGCAGTAATCGGAAAAGGCCGTGGCAAGGCCAGCAGCGCCCACCAACTTTTCAAAGGCCATTTAACCTGCTTCCAGCTGGCCAGAACCGCCGAGCTCCTATTCCTTGTCCAAGATGCAAGCGGTTTCACAGAGGAGGGTGCCAAGTGGGTAGTAACAACTGTTACACTTGTGGGAGGCCCAGGCATTATGCCAGCCATTGCCCAACTCGTCAGTCACGCTCGAACTCGAGGCCAGCTTTACCCCCTCAACCTCAGCAGCAACTCTGCGCTATTTTAGCCCAGCCCGGACCTTCGGCCTCTCTCTAACCCCAGAGGCAGTAGTTCTTTCAATTCCAAAGACAGCTGCAGCTCGAAGCTAGAGCGAGTTCATCAAAGCAGCAACCCGCTAAGGACCAAGGAAATCTCGCAGGTATGGGAACTTTAAATGATGTGCTTTTCTTAATTCTATTCAGTATTGGAGCCCCGCGATCCTTTATTGCTGAAGCCTGTGTAGATAACTTAGAATTGCCAGCCGAACCTCTAAGAGCTCCACTGAATGTTGTCTCACCGATAGGAGGAAAACTTGTTTTATGTCGTTAGTGCTCTAACCTCGAATTAACCATAGGTTCTCTTAAGCTCGTGGCGCGAACTCTCAATGTTATGCCTTTAGTGAATGTAGATGTGATTCTGGGTATGGACTAGTTAGCAGAGAACTTCACCATGATTATTTGCAAAGAAAGACAAGTTTCATTTTGATTCCCCGGCCAAGAAGCTACCACGTTCCATGGGATTTCGATGGGAGGTCGTGAGTCGATTATCTCGGCAATTCAAGTGACCAACCTGATAAGGAGAGGGAATACGGCCTACCTCGTCTACGTGAGTGGTGAGGAGAAGAGAGGAGATCGCAGAAGGATAGAGTGATTTTCCGGATGTTTTCCCAGAAGTGTTGCCCGGACTGCCTCTGGACAGGGAAGTAGAGTTCGCAATCGATTTAGAGCCTGGATCAGCTCCCGTATCCAAAGCGCCCTACCGAATGGCACCAAAGGAGTTGGAAGAATCAAGGTGCAGTTGCAAGAGTTGTTGAACCTAGGGTTTGTTCGACCAACTGTTTCACCGTGGGGAGCCCCAGTTTTGTGCGTTAAGAAGAAAGACGGCTCGATGCATATGTGTATTGACTACCGCGAACTCAATAAGCTCACCTTGAAGAATAAATATATGTTGCCTCAGATTAGATGATCTGTTCGACCAGCTTAGAGGAGCAAGTGTGTTTTCGAAGATCGATCTGTGATCCGGTTACCATGAATTGAAAGTGCGAGCTAGAGATATCCCTAAGACCCGATATGGCCACTATGAGTTTGTGGTTGTTCCCTTTGGTCTTACCAATGCCCCGATAGTTTTTATGGACTTGATGAATCAAGTAGTCCATCCCTATTTGGATAAGTTCGTCCTAGTGTTTATTGACGATGTGCTCGTTTATTCGAAGAGTCGGGAAAAACATGAGGAGCACTTGAGAGCGGTTTTAGGAACGTTGAGAGCGTAGAAGTTGTTCGCCAAATTTAGCAAGTGCGAATTTTGCATGAAGGAAGTTGCGTTTCTCGGTCATATCGTATCATCTAAGAGCATTCAAGTCAATCCCGCCAAAGTAGAAGCGGTGCAGAATTGAAAGATTCCAACCACCCCGAACGAGATCCGAAGTTTTCTAGGTTTGGCAAGATATTACCGAAGATTCATTGAAGGTTTCTGTCGAATAGCGAAGCCCCTCACTCAATTGTTACATAAGGGAGCGAAGTTTGAGTGGTCACCGGAGTGCGAAGAGAGTTTTCGGATGCTAAAAGAGAAGTTAATGACCGCACCTATCCTTGCAGTCCCCGAGCTGAATAAGGAGTACGTGTTATATACCGATGCTTCGAAGAGCAGACTTGGATGTGTGTTGATGCAAGAATGAAGGGTTATAGCCTGTGCATCGTGACAACTTAGGCCGCACGAGCTGAAATATCCAACCCATCACCTGAAATTAGCTCCCATTGTGCATGCTTTGAAGATTTGGAGGCATTACTTGTATGGAGTTCGGTGTGAGATTTATACCAACCACAAGAGCCTCAAGTATTTCTTCGAGCAAAGGGATCTTAACATGAGGCAGAAGAGATGGCTTGAGTTAGTGAAGGACTGCGACTGTGGAATTAACTATCACCCCGGAAAGGCTAACGTCGTAGCCGATGCTTTGAGTCGTAAGAATGCGCCGCAGCTCGCTTGTTCCCTTTCGGAAGAAGAAGTGCTAGTAAGAGAGTTCGAGAGAATGAAGCTAGAAATTTTGTCCCCGCCTAAGACGATTGACGGAGCGATTGCCACGTTGTCAGTAACGCCCAACCTGAGAAGTAGAGTTATTGAAGCGCAAAGGAAGGACGAGGCCCTTGAAAAGATGCGGGTAAAGATAAGAATGGGAGAGCCCGAGATATTTCGAGAGGAAGCTGATAATGCGATCATCATGAGCGGAAGGTTGTGCGTACCCCAAAGCGAAGAGTTGAGAGACGAAGTTCTAAGTGAAGCCCACGACACCCCGTATACCGCTCACCTCGGCAATACAAAGATGTACCGAGATCTAAAAAAGAAGTTTTGGTGTGAAGGGATGAAGAAGGATGTGGCCGCATGTGTGAGGAAGTGTTTCATCTTTCAGCAACTGATAGCGATGCATCAGCGGCCCTTTGGGAAATTGCAGCTGCTAGAGATTCTCGAGTGGAAGTGGGACCATATCGCTATGGATTTTGTGATAAGGCTACCAAAGTCAAGGAGAGGGAGTACAACGATTGGGTGATAGTAGATCACTTGACGAAGAGCGCTCATTTTCTTCCAGTGTCTATGACTTTCACTTTGGAGAAGCTCGCTCGGTTGCACGTTCGAGAGGTTCTGTGTTTACATGGAGTGCCGAAGTCGATCACTTCATAGAGAGATTCGAAGTTCAGGTCACGGTTTTGGAAAAGTTTGCAGAAGGAGATGGGGACCAAGTTGAATTTTAGTTCTGCTTATCATCCCCAAACTAACGGACAATCGAAGAGAACTATCCAAACTTTGGAGTATATGTTGAGGTCCGTAGTGTTTGACCGAAGCGGTCATTGGGAGCCCGCATTACCGCTAGTAGAGTTAACTTACAACAATAGCTACCAAGCTACCATTGGCATGGCACCGTATTGGGCTCTCTATGGAAGGGAGTGTAGATATTCACTCTATTGGGATGAAGTTGGAGAAAGAAAGATGTTAGGCCCCGAGGTAATAAGCAAAATGATCTAAACGATACGACGGATAAGAGTTCGAATGAAGGAAGCCCAAGATAGGCAAAAAATCTATGCAGATCGCGGACGAGCTAAAGTCCAGTTCACTGTGGCAGACAAGGTGTTCTTAATCCCCACTAAAAGGAGTCTTGAGGTTTCGTGTGAGAGGAAAATTGAAGCCATGTTTCATCGGACCCTACAAGATTTTGGAGAAGATAGGCCCCGTCGCCTATAAATTGGCTTTGCCACCAAGCTTAAGTAGTGTGCATAACGTGTTTCATGTTTCCCAGCTCCGCAAGTATGTGTATGACCCAAGGCACATAGTTCGTTTAGAAGAAGTGAAGCTTGCTCCCGATCTAAGCTATGAGAGCTTACCTAAAGCGATTTTAGATCGTAAAGTGCAACAGCTCAGGAACAATTCCATCGCCTCGGTAAAGGTATTGTGGAAACACCAAGGGCAAGAGGAAGCTACCTGAGAACTTGAGGAGAAGATGTGGGAGAAGTACCTCAAGTTATATAAGTAGGTAAGCAAATTTCGGGATGAAATTTCTTTTAAGGTGAGTAGGATGTAACAACCCAAGTTTTTAAAACCCGCTTGTAATAGATTTTCGCTCAAAGCCGGGCTCTTTTGTTAGAATGGTAATGGAAGCTAAGTTCGGCTATGTTCCGTTCGTGTAATTTGTTGTGCATGATTGTGTTATGAATATGGCCACTTCATTGTGATCTTAGCAAGTATTGTGATATGTGTGCAACTTCGATGTGGTTATGTTTAGTGTTTGTGATGAGTAATGATCGCGCATGTGTTAGTTGAATGCTCCAAAGTGACTTCGCTTGTCACTTGAAAGTTATTTGTTGTAAGGGTTCTTGAGCCCAGCTTGTTGCTCTAGTCCAGTTCGGATATTGTTTAAAGTCGCTTGACCTGTGTGTGAAGGATCTCGACTAAGCGAGCGGAGTTTTAAAAGCGTTCTTTTGCAAGTGGAGTTTTAGAGCAGTTTTAAGCGAGCGGAGTTTGTATCTCTTAGAGCGGCCTTAAGTGAGAAGAGTTCGGTCGAACTTTGGCATAGTCCTATAAGGCCGATAAGTGATCCTTAGTCAGGAAGAGTGAGTGAGTGTGTAGCGATTGCTTAAGCGTACCAAGCGAGAACAGTGCCTGACCAATCAGCATGCATGCTTGCCATAGAGTAGAGCCTAGAATAAAATATTTAGTGTCGACCAATGAGGAGTCCTCATCGTGATTTCCCCGATCCTTTTTTACTTTTACCTGCAGCAAGTCACCGCCCCAACTGCCTTATCTCGTGCCTCCCTTTACTCGGGACATGCCACCCCAATAGAATCGCATTGTTTTGAGGAAATACAATCATTAGGTCTCAGAAAGCGACCCAAGAACCACCACACCCTCCTATAAATACCCCCACCCTTTAGAACTTGTATTTCTTGCTGTTGTTTTCATCTTTCACCCAGAATTAGAAGAGAGAGTGAGAGTAAGTGAGAAAGAGGTGGAGGCAAGGACGAAGAATTTCGAAGAATAGGAGTACCGGCCCGAATCCAATATCTTCTTAAGGGTGTTCGAAGGAGGAGTATTGAACCGGTTCGGCGTCAGCTAGCCGAATAACTTACAAGTTTTTGAGGTGGGCTTTTGAACAAAAACCGTCGAGCGGCCCTGCCACCGAGGCGAAATGTTCTGTTAAAAGTGAAGATGATTCTTTATAAAATTACTTTGCTGTAAATGTTTTGTATGAGATGCATGAGATATGTCGGCTTCGACTCGTTATCTAGAAATGTATGAGATCGGGCCTGATAAAAGAAGAGATCGAGCTAAGTGCACTTTAAGGTTCGCAACACAGTAAAGTGTGCGATCCAGGTTCCAGGCGAGGTCGGCTAACCTCCCTGGATCAAGCTAAGAAAGGTTCGCAACATAGTAAGGTGTGTGATAAAGGTTCTAGGGAAAGTAGTTAGCCTCCCTAGATCAAGATAAGAAAGGACAGATAAGTTAAAGGCAGAATGTCGAAGAGAAGTAGGGACTGCGCAGTCGAGTCCGGTTAAGAAAAGGTATGAGGACATAAGTTCTTCTAAAAACCCTGTGTTCTATTATTTATGGTTTGTTATTAAAATGTTTGGGCATGTGTCCACTGAGTGCTTCAAAGTACTCAGCCCTGTACATGTTTTCCCTGAATGCAGGTTGAGCAGGTTATGGTCCGAGGTCAAGGTCAGTGACAGGGCGGCTTTTGCTCTAGTCCGAAATGTTGAAGAAGAGCTTGGTGGTACATGTCTTCACACATGTATCTTGACTCTGTTGTGTGTCTAGTCCGCTTCTTTTGTATTATCCCTCACCTCGGTGAGATGTTTTGTAAACAGTTATAAACATTTGTATTTCCGCTGCATGTAACCCTGCCAAGTCTAAGCAGTTTGCTTTGATGTATGCACTCTGATTTACTTTTGGAATGAAAAGATGTCAAACGTTATTTTTATAAGTTCGCTCGATTCACTCATTTATTACAAAAAGTCCACTCGGAGTTTAAGTCGTTTAATTCACTCTGCCCACAAATTCTCCGCTTCATGCGCCTTGGTTCACCTATTTGTAGCGTACTTCTGAGCTTGGCTGCCCTTAGCGAGTTCAGTTAGCTACAATAAGGAAATACATCTATAAAAAAATAACATCCCGAGAGGCAAACACTTTACTAGACTCCATATCAATTAGCATATATCCTTTGTGACTAGCATCGTAACCAAGAAAAATGTATTTTACTAATCTTGAGTCAAATTTACCTCGATGTGCCACCAAGTTCACTGTTGTAGTTAGGCCGATTTCCATGAAGAATCTCATAGGGTGTTTTCCATCCATGAATCAACTGGGAATGCGATTAAGCATCCAAGTGGCTATCAATATGGATTTGGCCAGAATTTTAAAGGAATGGAGCTTTAAAGCATCAAAGTTCTTCCTGCATCAAGAAGAGTCATATGCCTTCTCTCAACTATATCGTTCGTTTGTGGAGTGTACAGGCAACTCTTTAAATGAAATATGCCAAGTGTTGAGAATAATTAAGTCACCCTTTTATTGCATAGCTCGGACCTGTTGTCAGTTCTAAAGAACTTAATCTTGTTGCCAAAATGAGTGTACACCATATTGACAAAAGCAGTCAAAACTTTGCAGACAAGATCCTTTGTGCTCAGTAGATAAGTCCAAATAGCTCGGCTATGATCCTTCACTAGAGTAAGGACATACTTAGTGTTGGATACACTTTCATCCTCATAGGGTCCCCATAAATCTGCATGCATCAGTTCAAATAATGTTTTAGTGAGCCTACTCCAGTTAAGAAAATTTGTACCCGTGAGAGGCGCCGCCACCAACTGCATTCCGGGATGATCTGAGGTATGCAGCTTCAGAACTTCATCGATCTGTTGATTCTCTCGTTAGGACCTTCATTCTTCTCCCAATTTCTGTAATGGAACTCGTTTACGAAGACATCATGTCGCTTTTGCTTTCCTCCATCGATCGAACTTTCTCTGATCTCGTCGGCCAAAATCCGATTCCAAGCATTATTTTTATTTCCTTTCCCCATTTCTTTCAGCTATGCTGGATCAATCAGTGAAACCTTTCTTTGATACCATGCAGAAATAGGGAGGTCACGCCCTAATAAGGCCTTATTAAGGGGGAGGGGTGTCCAATTTATATATCACATATCATTCCTTTAAAGAGCCGATGTGGGACAAATTTAGGGGCTTCAACACGTCCCCTCACGTGTACGCCGATAATCGTCGGCATTACACGTGAAATGCCATAATCGGCAGCCATCATCGGCTAAACGTCCATTAATGGACAGTCAACCTCACCTACTCAGCTACTCTGTTACCATATTGTGATTCATAGATTTATTCATAATTGAAATGTAAAAGAGGAATTCAGTTGGAAGAAACGAGCTAAGAGCATAGCTCAAAATACTATGTCATTCAATACATTTCAAAAATTCAATGAGAATTACACGTGCTTCTTCGATTTATAGTACAGTAGAGGCGTGCTTCTTAAGCTAGAAACCACGCCATTATTATGTGTAATCACAACCACTTATTTTATCTACAATCTACGCTTTTCATACTGCCACGTGTAAGCGTCTAGGATCCATCTTTTGTAACTGAAAAACCCGCCATTCTCCAGAAATGAAGTGCAAGACTTGCTCAGGATGAATCCACCTATTCACAATACTCTTCAGCTTTCTTGATCCAGTAGTGATGTTTGACGTGGTGTTGGGGGATGGGCTAGGGTGACCTCCCAAGGTGTATATGTTGCTTCCAATTGGCTATCATCATTTCCAGTTTATACAAGGAAGACTGTATGTGATACATTCTTTTTACACGGGTGTGCCACTGAGGTAGTTCAGATGGTGGTTCCATGTTTTCAGCCAGGTAAAAGTAGCAGATTTGATTCGACTGCTATGGTCACAAATGTCGAAAGATTACTTGTAATTTGCTTGCTGGAGAATGATTTCGTTTGTCAGATGACTAGAGAGTTTGATGGTGGTTGTCAATCTGAAGAGGCAAGCCATGAACAAGTCAAGAAAGCCATATTTGCGTCCTCATAACTGATCACATCAATTCCTGACAAAGCAAGACGAGGAGCTCCGGCTTCAGTTTTCCCACATTTGTTCTTCAAAAAGCTTACCAATCAACTTGTCCGTGGAGTAGAGGAATGGGATTGAAGTTGGAAGATAAGTCAGTTGTTGCATATCAGAACCTACCCCGTGGATGGCATCATACATTCTATTAGAGAAGCATTTGCCCCAATTAGTCGTCGAGGATCTACTGATGTATTATTAAGTGATATCATCCCCAAGATCCTTGGGCAAGTCCAAACCTTCTTTTCATCAATTTCTAATCTTCTTTTAGTGAAACATTCAAGTCGAGACCTGGTTTCACTTATGGTTGCAGATTATTGAGACAATAGATGATTCTCATTCAGTGGAAAGAATAGTTGAAGAACTATTGCTTCAATTACCTAGTCAAAAGTTGAATGAGGCTGAAGGTTACTGGATTTTGTGGATATATTTTGGTAGCATGTTCAAACACAAATCTTTAATGAGGTTCACTTTTGTGGAGAAGTTTTTGCTATGGAAAGTGTTACAAGTATAATAGAAGTCTCATTTCTATATGTAAAAACGCAAAAGAAAATAGCAAACGTGTAAACTTAGCTGAGGTTTAGCTTTCTCATTTGTTAGAAGTAGTATATATATATGAGATGTAGTTGCAATCAAAGTTAGTTACAATTCATAACAGAAAATCAGTTTTAAGAAATCCCCTCTCTTTTTCTCTTTTTTAATGCTTTCTTCTTCCTTACGCACTGCTACTTCTTCTATTCAGTGGAGATCTTCATGCTTCCAATATGGTATCTAGAGCTCGGTTTGTTTGTGGATCCTCGGGCAAATATGGCGCATTCGTCGCCGATCTAGTCATTTTTCCTCATATCTGAATTTTCTCTTCGTGTTAGTCAATTTTTCATTGGGTTTTTTTTTTCTCATCTGCAATGGCGGATTCTGTATTCGATCAATCTTCTACTCGTGGCTTCGTTCTTCTAAAAATTCCACCCATTCAACTGAAACTTGATACATCTAATTACGCCTTCTGGTGTGTACTCGTTCTTTCGGCCGTTCGTGCCGATGCTCTCGATGATTTTCTTTCTCTAACGGCGGTTTCGCCGATGTCGCTTCTTCCTTCTAAATTTAATGCTGACATGACTCCTAATCCCGATTTTGTAAGCTGGATTCGACGAGATCAACACTTAGTCAGCTGGATGTTTTCATCAGTGGGTGAAAGCATGCTCGTTCATGTCGTGCGGTGCAGACCTGCTCAAGAAATTTGGACATCACTTGAGAATCACTATCAATCTCAGTCCAAGGCACAAACCATGCAGTTCTGTGTGCAACTTCAGATGACGAAGAAGGGAAATCTTACTGTTGAAGATTATTTCATTAAAATGCGAGGCATCTCAAATCAACTAGCTGCGATTGGAAAACCACTTGATGACGGCGAACTAATCATGCATATTATGGCCGGTTTTGGTCAAGAGTATGAAGCCTTGGTGGTGAATACAATTCACCGATCTAATTCTCCAACTCTACGGGAGATCCAATTGGCATTTCAAGCATATAAGATAAGACTATCTCAACAACATACAAATCTACTTAAATACTCCGCAAATGTGGCGTATCGCGGACGTGGGTCTAGAAACTATGGAGGTTATGGCAGATTCTCCTATGCGCATAGATCTGGTAGAGGCAATAGGCCTAACATTAGTAAGTTGCTTGTCAACACTGTGGGAGAACTGGCCATGTAGCATTGAAGTGCTTCAAGCGATTTGATATACATTTCACTGGGAATGATGCCAACACTAACACTGCTTCTAATGCACCTAATGCTTTCTACTCGAATGTTGTGAGTAAATCTGCAGGAAACACTGCTGGTGAAGAGAATTATGTAGATGTTGCTGGGAGTTGGTGTGTTGATAGCGGGGCTACAACACACATTCTTAATGACTTTGGAAATCTTGCAGTGAGCACTCAATACATAGGAAATGATGGACTAATGGTGGGCAATGGTGACCTCATTCCTATCTCTTCTATTGGTTCAAATTCAATTTCTAATCCCACTACTTCCTCTTCCAAGTCACTTGCCCTCAGTAATATCCTTTTTGTTCCCCAAATAACTAAAAGTCTTCTAAGCATATCTTAGTTTACTAGAGATAACAATGTGGTAAGTGAATTTAACTCGAATTCTGCTAAAGTAGAATTTGTCTAAAGGCCTCTATCAGTTAGATCTTTCTTCCCTCAAGCCTCAAACTCAAGCTCATCTTGCTGCCATTCCTCCAGCTTTATCTCCAGCCATTCTTCCAGTTTTGCCTCCAGTAGTCAATAACTCTATCTTTCCAAATACTTCTCAATGTAATAATGTTGATTCTGTAACTAAAAACTCTATACATTCCGCTGCATTGTGTAAGCTTCATGCTAATACTTTACATCAAATGTTTGGTCATCCAAATTCAGTTTTACTAGCAAACTTGTGTTCTTCTTTATATATTCATTTTCTGCACAAAATCTATGTTTCTGTGAGGCTTGTCAAATTAGAAAATTGCATCAGAAACCACAATTTTCATCAAAGACTAAAACTTTAAAACCTTTTGAACTAGTACATTATGATTTATGGGTTGCAAGTCACACGATTTCCAGGTCTAGTTTCAAGCTATATATTAACTTTGTAGATGACTTCACTAGATGCACATGAGTGGATTTCTTGAGAGAAAAATCAGATGCATTTGAAATCTTTCGAGTTCTATGCTTGAGGATAGAAGTGGAACAAGATCTCAAAATTAAAACCATTTGAAGTGAAAACGGAGGAGAATTCAAATGATCACACTTTGAAAAATTCAACGAAAAGAAAACCATGCATCAGTTTTCGGCTCACATAACTTCTCAACAAAATGGAATAGTGGAAAGGAATAATAAGACCTTGAAGAAGATGACCAAAACAATGATGAAGGCCAGACATGTGTCACAAGGATTTTGGGTAGAGGCATTCAACAATGTGTGCTACATATGCAATCGAGTGTATGCGAGACCCAAAACTTAAGTTACGCCCTATGAGATATGGAGAGAGAAGAAAACCAAATGTGAAACACTTGCACATCTTCGGGTCTACATACTATATCTACAATGATCGTGAATATTGAAGGAAGTTGCATGGCAATGCAAGAAAATGTGTCTTCATGGGTTATTCAAGGAACATCAAGGCCTATAGGGTGTATAACAAGAAGATTGGCATCATCATCGAATCAACCAACATAGTCTTTGACGATACCGCTACTGTTACTCGAGATGCAGATCTAGCTGTGGAACCACTGGCAAAGTCAGTGCCAAGCATATCTGAAGATCAGACGAAAAATGAAGGTGTTGAGAGTGGCCTCCCTGAAGATCAAGATCGGGCATTCATATGTTCGAAGCTCAAAGAACAACTCGGAAAAAGGATATTATTGGCAATCCAACCATTGGAATTCAAACAAGAAAAGTCAAACTAAATTTCAAGAAACTCACTTCATACGTAGCCAATGTTTGCTTCGTATCCCAATTGGAACCAAAGAATGTTGATGAAGCCTTCAATGATGAACGCTAGATTGCAGCCATGCAAGAAGAATTACTTGAGTTCGAAAGATGCAAAGCTTGGTACTTCACTCCCCTATAGCTCAAGGTGCCAATGTTATATGAACAAAGTGGATCTTCCGCAACAAGTTCGAGGAATTTAGAAACAACGTAAGAAACAAAGCACGATTGGTTGCACAAGAATACTCGCAAGAGGAGGGTATTGACTATGGAAAGACGTTCACACCAGTTACAAGGCTTGAATTCGTACGCTTTTTAATGGGTTTGACATGTAGCATGAGATTCAAATTGTATAAAATGGTTGTCAAGTCAGCATTCTTGAATGAAAATTTGCAAGAAGAAGTGTATGTC
>JAOWBJ010145073.1:0-12418 GCA_028566335.1 Monarda citriodora | reverse complement strand
TCATTGAGGTATCAATCGAATTACAATATTCGATTGACCAGTAAGTCCTCTTTCCCTATTTCCATTTGAAGTAAATTAATTTTGTGAAAAATTCCTTGAGAATTTCACATTATTAATTGAAAAATAGTAAAGTGTTGACGCTTATAATCATAGAGATTTTTAATTAAGAGAAAGACACTACGCTTTGCAGACCCTGAAAAAGCGGGTTGCTCTCAAAGTTCATAAAAATTCTCTTAACAAAGCGATTCAACTAAATGTTCTCAAAGAACAAAAATAAGCGCTTTATAGTTATCGCTTTATTATGTCGCTTTACTATTATCGCTCTTAAAAGTATTAAGTAATTTTTATTGGAAGCGGATATTAATGATTAAAAAGTCGCTCGAGTATATCCTACAAAATCACTTCAAAAATATCACTCGAGAGACTAACAAAAATCGCTTCTAAGAAAAATCTCTATAAAAATCGCTAAAGGAGATCTCTAGCGAAAATCGCTCGAGAAGATCTCAAGCGAACCGCTCGAGAAAATCACTCGAGAAATCGGTAGAGAAAGATCTTCAAGCGATTTCGCTCATTAAATGCGCTGACACGATGCACTTTTTGCAGGCACCTTTACACTGTGCAGTCAAGTACTTCCACTAATCTTTAATCATCTGATCTTTAGGGGAGATCTCAACCGCTCAAAACTCTTCACCTACCCTCATCCCTTGAGATTCTTGTCTCTAGCGCGATTCAATCTTATCCGTGAATTTCAATAGTCACGTCTTCATCCACCAGACACGATTCAAAATCCTTACCCTATAAAAACTGCCCATGCAATTTCAAATCATTTTATCATCTTCTTCCAAAAGCTTCGCCACCCTTAAGAGAATACAGTCGCCATTCTCATATCATTCAAGCTTTACCCAAACCTGTCCCAAAACTCTCAAAACTTTCCATGGCACCCAAGAACAAACCAGTTGCTGTCTTTGATCCCATTAAATCCGAAATTCCTGAAATCCAAACCCTCGCCAGCCTCAAGAGATTACAATCGCCATTCTCAAATCATTCAAGCTTTACCTAAACCTGTCCCAAAACACTTTAAACTTTCCATGGCACCCAAGGACAAACCAGTTGATGTCTTTAATTTCATTAAATCCGAAATTCCCGAAATCCAAACCCGAATTCTCGTAGAACCCCACATCACCATGGATTCCTTTGACACCGACAATGGTGTTATAGGGAAGTCCATTCGCTTAGCCAAACTGGAAACCTTTCTCACCAATTCCCCACATCACATCTACCCTGTTCCGATCATAGAATTCTTCGGAAACTTAAACGAGCAAAAGAAAACCACCTCTGTCTCTTGTTTCCAAAACCCTGATCGCCCTACCCTTAGAATCTCTACTCCCCTAAGGTTATCGGAGGTTGTGGATGTGCTATGTCTTTGCTCAACAGGGTCGGATGTCGAGAGCGCGGGAAGTAATGATCTAACAGTGATGCTACGGAGATTCCCGGAGAATGCTGATGAGGTCTATGTCACAAGAAAAAGCCACACGAAGTGCCTCAAGCCTATCTTCAAAAATCTATGTGATACCGCAACAAAGGTTATTTTCAATCATGTCGGAAGCCATTATACTGTGTCGAAAATGAAGCTGAGAGTCATGTGTGCTCTTGTGGATGATCTGCAAGGAAAGGAGTATAACTGGGCCAAGTTCGTGATTGGCCAGTGGCTTGAAGCGGCTGCTAAAGAAGTCCAGAGGAAAGGCCCCTTCACCTTCTCAACCAATACAACAATTCGATATGGAAATGCAATTTCGATAGCTATCCTTAGAATCCAGGAGGCAAAGGGTTCATTCTTTGATACCCGCTTCTCGTTCGTCCCCTCCATGTGCTCGCTCTATAAGGAAAATGAAGATGAAGTGATAAGCGACCGCCTGATTATCGCTCAGATTGAGCTTCCTGGAGCGGAGAATGTCGCTTCACCAGTGAAGAAGAAGAAGCCGATTAAGCGTACAGAAGTTGTGGTGGAGAAAGCAGTTGTGGAGGAAGAGGAGGTTGACGAAGATGATGAGCCGCTTGCGTATCGGAGAAGAAGGCTGGAATCCGATGAGCCCGCTCTCAATGTTGAGCCATTATGCACCTATTTGGCAAGCGAATCTGATCAAGCTCAGAAGAGGAAGTTAGAAAGGAGAGAGAAGAGGAAGAGGAGAGAGAGGAATTGAGAGAAGGGAAAGTTGAATAGAGAGAAGTTGTCATTGAAGCAAAGAAGGAAAGTGAAGCGGAGTAGGAAGTTGAAGCGAATTCCCAATCGCTTGCGGATTCAGTTCTTAATGTCGCTCGGGAAGTGTCCGCTCTGGATATTTTCGCTCTCGAGAAATCCGCTTGAGAAGAATCCGCTCGAGAGGCATCCACTCTCACTCTTCATGCTGCCCTTGACAAGGGCAATGATATCTGGGAAGACCCGCTTGAAGATGTAGTAGCAGACTTGGGATGAGAGTATATGTCTTTTCTGGAGGGAGAAGAAAACTTAATCAACTTTGGTCAGTTGCCCGACAAAGAGGAATTTTTAGAGGGTTTGGAAGGATTGGATATTCCCTCTGTGTTTTCTGGAGGAGGTCAAGCGAGTTTGATCGCTTTGGAGAAGAGGTCACTCCAAGCAGATATTGATAAGCATTTTGCCAATGTGGAGCTCTCAGCAGAGATGAAGGAGAGCTTCTCGGAGCTACTTGGTTATGCTGCGATTAGAGGGACAAAATTCTTCAAGATATTTATAGCGGAGGATGAGGTGTGAAGAGAGGAAATGAAGAAGAAAGAAGTGAAAATCCTCTCAAACTTTGGATTTTCCGGCTTTAATGATCTGGTGGATGGTGGAGCAGTTTGGCAAAAGATGGAAGAAGCTTTGATCCCCACCTACCCAAATATCAGGAGCCTCGTGCCCGCTCGAGTGCCTAGTCTGAAGGAGCTGCTCCAAATAGCTCAAGAGTCCAAGTACGCTATTTCAGTTGGAGATGCTAAGGTGAAGGAGCTCGTTGCTGAGAACGAGTCCTTGAAAGCGAAGTTAGCGGAGTGGAGAAGACTGTTGAAGCAAGGCTGACAGTCTTGCAAAGTTCAATTCAAGCTCTGATAGGCCACCAATGTGCAAAATTTGCTCAGTGAGGAGCTCGCTAAAACTAACGTTGAATTGGCTTTGCAGAAATCCCTTTCTGAGTCAAGCGAAGAGAAGAGGAAGAAACTGTTGGAGGAGAAGGAAGCCCTTCTAGCGGCTAAGTAGTTAGTGGTAGAAGAGAAAGAAAACATGTTGGAGGAGCGTGAAGAGCTCAAGGCTGGCATTGAGCGACTGATAGCGGAAGGGGAGAACGTGCTCGCTCCCACAGGTGATGAAGTCCCTAAGACCACTTAAGAAGAATGAGCTTCAAATGCTCAGATTCAAGAGGCTGTTGAGCAGTCTTTGTAGCTTAGCCTCTTCATCAAGTCCATCATTAATGAGATTTTGCTTCTCCAAGTACCTCAATTTGCCAACTCGGTAGTTGGACATCTTCTGTTGAAAATGGAGAAGGGAGTTAAGGAGATGATTAAGAAAGATAGAGCAGAGAGAGGTGCTGGAGCTGGCGGACCCTCAAGCGGCCATGTCAGCAAGGGGGAAGGAAGTAAGAATACGCTCCAGGTTACTCCCCTGCCAAGGGAATAATGCTCAAGGAGCATGTGCCTTCATCATCTTAGCAGCAACCTATGCCTGAGCATTCTTGTGCTGACGTATCCGTTCGAGGCAAGCAAATCATTTCCGCTCCAGCTCTGGAGGACGCGCTTGAAACCGCGCTTAATCAATCCGCTCAGGATGTCCCTGCTAAGGAAGCCGCTCAGAAGAAGAAGACCGTAAAGCGGAAGCTTGTGATGAAGCCCGATGCCATTGCTAAAAAGAAAGCGAAGACCGTCGCTCAAAAGCCTAGTATTGAAAGAGCGAAAATTTAGAAGGCTGTGAAGGAGGACTTTTGAGCGAGGGTCAACACTCACTTCAAGGAGGCGTGCATTCGGTACGTGCTTCAAAGTCAAGCAGAAAGGGATGCCATGAAAATCTATTCCGAGGACATTGTTGCCTCACTGTTGATCAGTGAGACGGAGAAGAACCAGAAAGATGTCGATGCGAGAGATTTTGTTTGCAACGTGATTCAGGGGATTAGGCCGAAGCTCAATAGCGAAGAAATCCAGGCTACCTACCCTGAAACCAAGGAAAGGATATTCTCTCGCTCGGCGTGAGATATAAGGAGGTTCCTGTTAGAGAAGTATGTTAAAGGAGTTGATGAGTATGTGCCAGAGAGAAGAACGGATGAGTGGAGAAAGGCGGAAGTCAGATTCATCAAGATGCATCACCATTGAGGGATGTATAGGATCGAGAATCCACAAAATGCCTTCGTAGATTTCATGAGATTTTATCATAAGACGCTATGGTCCTTAATCCTCTTGAAAGTCGATGATCACTTGATGAAGGTGCCAGAGAAGTGAATTCTGGAGAGGCCGTATGTGGAGGGAAGCATCATAGTCGACAGACAGAAGATTGAGAATGAGTGGCTTTGGGTAGTGAACACTAAGGAGATTGGAGAAAATGAAACAGCTTCAACCCAAATCAGGATCAATGCCTATGCTACCTATGGAAACACGCCGTCTAGAAGAGATTAGAATAGTCTAAAATGTAGCTCTGCATTTCTTTTTGAAAATCGTTTTGTATCTGTGTAATCAAGTTCTTATCAATGGAAAGTAATTTACCTCTCCCTGACAATAACTCATTGTCTATTCATCTTTCCGCTTTAGATTAGCGACACAAGATAAGGGACATAACTATTATTGCACTTACATTTGTTCTTGATGCAGAGTTATTAAGGGGAAGCTTCAAAGCACTATATATAGCGATCGCTATCGCTCTCTTTCTAGAAAGCACACTCTCATACCATCTCCATCGCTCCGATGCCATCTCTTTTGCTTTGATTCTTAAAACAATCTCTTGTGCTCTGGTGCCATCTGTTTTTGCTCTGATACCAGCTTAAGTCCTTAAGCAATCTTGTTCGCTCTGATATTATCCGCTCTGATACCTTCCATGGACTTAAAGCTCTCGTATCTATACCAAGTTAAAGCCATTCAATCGCTTTGATACTCTTTAAGCGAACTTGGTATAGAGCAATTTCACTCAAACCTCATCACTCTGAAAAGTGAAGATATTAAGTTGTGTAACCTTGCTCAGATAAGTAAAATCGCCTTGATATCTCAAGCGATTAGGTATGAATTTTTGGTTCTTTTACAAATTCGCTCTAATATACTAAATTGTGTATCAAATAGCTCAAATTCTTTGATATAGCTCTGATAGCTCTGATACCTATTAGCGGATTTCATACGATCGGATATCTTTCTGAAACACTTTTGATTTTGCTCCGACTTAGCTCTGATACCTTTTTGATATAGCTTTTGTAAATTCGCTCTGATACTTTTTGATGTAGCTTTGGTATCATCAAAAAGGGGAAAATTGTAGGGATATTTAGTTAAGGGGGAATTTTAGATTAATAAAATTCTTTAATTGATTTAATTATACCAAAGCCCCCTTAGCAAATTATTCATCTTCTTAATTATCTTGTAAACGAATTCCCCTAGAGGTAGGACACTTGTAATATTTTCATGTATTTAGAAAAGCTCACTTGTTAGGGAGCTTAAATTTTCTCAAGTGTTTTACCGAGTGAATTTGATGTCCTAGCGGATTTCCTGATAACGACTAGTTGGCCTAGCGGTTACCACTGCTATCGCTCAAGTCAAGAGATGTTGCAAGCGGATAATACTTCTAGCGATATTCGCTTCATGCGAATGCTCTTCAAAGTAACATTTCAACATGAGAATTTTCTCAAGTGAAGATTTTCAAGCAAGCGATATTGATCAAGCGATAATTCTTTCAAGTGGAAATCTTCAAGCGAAATTTGTCAATAGCTTTCTCAAGCGAAGAACAAGAGCCAAATGAAGACTCTTCAAATGATATTTGGCCGAGCGGAGTTTGTCAAGCGAGTTCGTGCAAGCGAGATTCCCTCAAGAGAAGCTGACAAGCGACATCTGCTCAGAGAATGTTCCAAAGTCTTAAAAGCTCATAAAGCTCCGACAAAGTACTGAGGACTAAGAGTTTAACTCTCACTTCAAGAGACACGACCGCTCAAGCGAGATTGTCCAGCACTATATGCCAAATTCCTTATTTCAAGGGCTGCATTTAATGAACGTCAGTGCTCAGTGACACGTGGACGCGTGCGGATGGCCAACTGCTCTGCATATCAAGATTTGATATCTCATAGTACAACATAGTACAAGATTGACTGCAGAAAGAAGACAAGTCTACAACCTAACCAATCAACGTTGCAGATTTCAAAGTTTATTGAGGAAGAGACGTTGGATATGGATTTCTCTCTCTTACGGTTATATCACCCATGTCTTCTATAAATACTGAAGATCAAGAACACGAAATAACTCAACTCACGCGATCAAAGCCTCCACTATGTGAAAAATTCTTTCAAGCTTTATACTTGCAATTCTTCAACTCTAGTTAAAACTCAGAAATATTCTTTGTACTTAGAGTTGTATAGTTGAGTTCCTTAGAACTAATCTTGTTCTAAGATCCAGTATATCTTCATACCTTGAGTGTTCTTGTTTCTCACTTGAACACTTTAGAAGAAGATAACTCTATATTTCCTTTGAAGTCATTGTCAAATGGTTATCTTGTAGTTAGAGAGACTGTTGTGTAAACAACAAAACATGTTTGTCCCCAAGTGAGACTGAATTCACTTGACTGTCCTCAGTGAGACTGAATTCACTGATTGTCCCCAAGTGAGACTGAATTCACTTGTTTCTCCCTAGCGAGACTGAATTCGCTAATGGTCTATCCGGAGGACTGATGTTTCGGGTTGCTAAAAGTTGTTGTTAGTGGTATTCCTTCCTAGTTTGGAAGAAGAGTGGACGTAGGTGTTTCATACCAAACCACTATAAATCGCTTGTGTCCTTTACTTACAGTTCTTTACTTATTCGCTTATTTACTGTTTTGCTTATTGCATATACACACACTCACTTAAGCGAACTCGAGATTTATTAAAGCAAGAGTTTTCTCAAACAAGCAATTTTCGCTCACCAAATTTCCGTTCGCTCAAGGCTCTGGTCAAGCGACTTTTCTCAAGTGAGTTTTGAAGAAAAGTCGCTCGCTCCTGTCTTAAGCGATTTTACTCACTCAAGAGGGGTTTTTCTAATTACACTTAAAAATTTGAAAAAGAGGTCAAACCTCTACCCACGTATTCTCCACCCTCTACGTCTCTTAGTGCTAACGGACCAACATGAACTGATTCAAATAATTGGAAAATCTTCACAAATTAGAAAACCAGAGAACATAAATCACATTCACATGATTATCGCGAAGTCCGTTGATGAAAATAGTGTAAAATGTCTTTGAACCCCTTATTATAAACGAAAATGCAATTAAATATTAACATAAAAAATAATTATTAATTTTGGAATAATCATAACCGTATATTAATCTAAAATGGAGGGCTAGGATTGGTTTCTATGTTTCACACAAAAGAAGAGTTTCACCATGTTTATTTCCCATATATATTGATAGAATATGGCCCAATACCTAGGCCCAACTACAAGGCCCAACAAACTTGGACCTCGATGGAGAGCTTGGCCCAACGCTATCAGGCCCAAACACAAGGCCAAAGAGATCGTAGCATGCAGAGATCGCAGCCCGCTGTGCGGCCTAGCCAGCATAAAGTCCCGGTCCGTAACATCGGCCAGCTCATCCCGGACTCCCAATTGCTCACGAGTTCCTACTCCAAATCCAAGCCTATCCTCAAGAGATATTATAAAGAGATATGGATCCAGATACATCTCATGTAAAAAGATAATAACAAAAGGCCTCATGTATATCTTAAAGGTCCATTAAACTCCGATCTTAAAGGAGTCATAATCAGAGTATGACACTCTTTGTAAGCCTATAAATAAAGGCACTAGCATAGGAGCACCGGACACACACACACTCTCATACTCTCAAGCAATACAAAACTCTTCTTTCTCTCCCCGTGGATGTAGATCTGCCAACATAGCGGATCGAACCACGTAAATCCTCGTGTCTTCTCGATATTCTCTTTACGTTCTTTTGTTCCTTGCATATTAAACGAGCTCTCGAAAAGTTGAGATCGATCAGGTTACATAACCGAACCGAATTGAATAGTTAAAATCAAAATAACCGAAATTTCCATAATTAGAAACCAAAATCGAGCTATATATTAGTCGATTGAACTTAACCGAACCATATTTTTTCGATTCATTTATAATAAATACAAAAAGAATTGAAATGTTATTCAAGCTTTATAATTTTTTCATCTAATACCACAAAAAATGTTTTACGGTTCGATAACTAAATGATTCCATAACGAAAAATACGTTTGAAAACATGACGATTTTCATAAAGTAGCTATAATATGAAGTGATTCATATGAGAACACTTATATTTCTAAGAACTCATCTTATTCGTATATTTTTTATATTAATATTATTTATAATAATTCAATTTTCGGTTTTTCAATTCGTAATTATATTATTTTTGTGCCGCGGCAATTGTAATCAAAAGAAATATACGTGAGGTATCAATGTGGCATCTCAATTGGCTATAAACATAGAGTATTTGTTAAGCATAATGAGAAGTGTTCTTTCAAAAAAAAGAACATAATGAGAAGGGTAAAGAAAGGGAGAAGAATGTATTGTACAAGAGACATGTTGCGTAGTGGAGGGGAACAACTGATCAGGTATGTGAATTGAATTGATACAATGTTTTGTTTAGTTTTTTAGTATCATATTTGAAAAATAGAATAGAATTTAATTTGGAAATGAATAAATAGGAAGATGGTATATTCATGTGAGTTGTGGCTTCTCTTCTGCCACCACATTATTAACTGCACGTTCTCTTCCACTATTTATTCAAACCACTGACACCTCCTCTTCAATTTCACAATCATTCTCTTTATTTACAACCAAACTTCTTTCGATCGTCGTTTTAATAATTATACATATATTATGCCCAATTATACCTTAATGTAATCATATTATTCTTTATATATATTTTCTTTTATAGACAATTAAATCAGGACGAATAACCCGGCTTGGGATATGTTGACTTTTATTTATTTTATTTTATGCCGGGTGGAATTTAAATTATTGAAATCATCTCTAACGTAGGAAAGTGAATAGTTAATATCAAGACTTTAGAATTCGCATTCATAAATTTGAATAATATATTTAATGTTTTTGAAATTGGGCTCGTTTGAAAATTAAATGACATGTCAAAATATTAATTTCTCAAGTCTGTAATCTATTTAAATTATAAACTACCCCTTCCTATTTGTTCGTTCATTTAATAGTTGGAGCTATTTATTTCAATTTTCTTAAATTACATTAAATATCAATTCTATTATGTCCAGGGTGGAAATATGACATTTACACGTTGGAATTACATAAGTAATTTCTTCAATAAATCTATTTTTTTTACGGGGTAGCCTCACTACGATGTCTTTGACGGAGGGAGTCAAATTCCAGATCCACTCAAAATATTATCATTTTACGATGCGTTAAATGTTGGTGGTGAGATTCGAACGAGACCTCCCATTGAAAGGTCATTGATATCATTGTTTAGTGTCACTAAGCTATAATACTTGAATTTTAACTCTCTACCTCATTTCATTAACTCATATTTTTTATTGGTACGTCTTATATAACAATCTACTTTTCTAAATAACAAAATTTTTATTTCACAACTGATTCCATTTTAATATTCTCTGTTTTATTGATTTCTGTGACGAAATCAAAATAAACTAATGAAACGAAACGAAAGGAATATAAAAATCATGAGTCACGACAATCATAAATTTCCAACAATAATACTTTTATGTGATTGCAAACTTCTAAATTAAGGGGAAAAGAGAAATAAAATTCAGAAAATTACTCGATTTCTATAACATTGATTTACATAATAAAAGAAATTAGAGCAGAAAATGCAAGAGATTTCCACTTAGATTAATTAAAAGCCTATATCTGTAGTAGTAACTTCGAAGCGATCAATACACTTTCTTGGTAAAGAGGCTTCGAAACAAATTACTTCCACGTGCCCCTTCGCCGGCGGCGGGTCCACCGCTTTGGCCGCCGGCGGTGGCTCTGCCGGCGACGCCGCCCGCGCCGCAGCTGAAATGCTGCCGGTAACCCATACAAACGGGGACGTTCAAACTCAGCACCCTAGCTTTAGAGCCACCGGCGACCGGTACTCTCCGTCGACCATCAATTCCTTCTCTCTTCACGGCCTTTTCAGCGCTCACGGCGGAGGCGGCTTCCGAGCTCCGCCCTCCGCCGCCGATGCTGCGGCGAGCCTGCCACACGGGGCTGCTCCTCCCCAAGTGGACCCCGGCTCTGGCGGGGCTGCTCGGCCACTTCCTCGACTTTGATTCACCCCTCGAGTTGCTCCTCGAGCACGGCGCGCTGCTCACCTTCCGGGGCGGCGCCGCCGCCGCCGCGCGCGGCCGAGTCCCGCTATTTCCGGCAGATCTACTCCTCGCGAATGGCCATATGTTAATGTTGAGTTCCGCCGGGCTCGCGCCGCTGCCTCCGACGCCATTCTTCTTCTCTCTCCTCCGCTCCTTTACGCTGCTACCCTTCTCCTTCGCGCCGGCATCGTCGCCATTTTTCCTGTCATTTTTCCGGAAAATATCTCTCCACCGCTTCGACGAAGTCAACGCGGAAGCAACCGAGAATTCGGCCGATTCACCGGCCGTCGATTCGGCCTCCGGGCGTCGATCCGAACCCGATGCGTCGGCCTCTCGCTGCGGAGAAGCTGGAGTTTCGTTCGAAATGTTGAGCTGGCTGAGGGGCAGAAGGACGCCGTCGGAGAAGAGCTCGTCGGCGGTTAGTAGATTTGGCGGCGGAAACGAAGGGTTTCTAATCATCCAGAACTCAAACTCAGGCGAGTTCGAATCGCCGCAGCTTCTCCTTCCACCCCCGGAAGGCGAGAAAATTTGAGGGAGCGGTTGTGGTTCCTCCATTATCGAATCTGAAGAAGCTCTATCTGAGATTTCTGCAGTTTTCAGAAATTGGAAGAGATTGCGAAAAAAGAATAAAAAGGAATAAGTAAAGGGGGAGATGAGATTATGCGAATGAAGATTATTTATTATGGTAGTGAAGAGATGGAAATTAAATACAATTAGGATTTATTTTTTATAAGAAAAAAATGGAGTAAGATTAATTTTATAGGGCAGAGATGATTTTGGAACGATACTGCAATTGACATCCGAAATTTCTGTCGCGTATTAATATAGCCATTAAAGCGAGTCTACATCACAATTGTAATTTGTTTATGTATTTATTATCCATTATTATTCCAAATTATGATAATACTAACTTCACCTCGATATAGTTACTCATAGTTGACTCGAGACAGAAATCAAAAAAATAAATAATATGTGGTTGTAATTAATTATGAGGAGAGATAGTTAATTATGACCAAATATTTTTTATTTGATTTAGAAAGTAGACAAATTAATGAGATGTAGCAAAATAGAAATAAAGACAGGTATAATTAGATGGATGTAGTAACATATTACTTTCATTTTATTAAATTATGTCACGTAGGAAGTTAGCACATGTGGCTGAAATCAAATATAAATAAAAAAAATTAATTATAATTAATTTTTTTTACATTTTCAGAAAATGATATAACCGAACGAACATGAGCATAATATAATGAGATGAAAGTAAGTATTAATCAATAATCGATTGTGACGCATCACATTAAATCCAATAGGTGTAAGCTATAGGTCCCTTATCTTTTTTTTTTTTTTTTTCTTGCATCATAAAAGACAAAACCCAATTTTATTGAGTATGTAGTAATAATTAAGTAAGTTGCTAGGTGAGTATGAAAAGTGAGACTTTACATGTAAAAAGGCTAATTGATTGGAGTAAATTCCGTGCTATTCATTCATCGTCATTCCCTCCAATTTTCCTTCTTTTCATAAAGTTGTAGGATTATTGAAAATTCATAATTTGAACTGTAATTTTACCATATATTTGTCCCGAGCACTTAGTCTAGTGGACACCAATGTGGGCAGTGGAGCTTTAAGCTCCCAGCGGCGAGGGTTCGAATTCCATTGGAATAGTTTAGGTAGAATTTATAGAGTAGAATAGAATTTGCCGTTAAAAAAAAAAATACCATATATTTACAATTAATTATAAAAAGAAAGAATTAGATGTAGCTATATTTTTTTGATTTTAAAAAAATAAACTAATATAATGGGAATAACAGAATGAGACGGATTTCTGTTGGAATATTTAGTTAAGGGGGAACTTAATTAATAAAGTTCTTTTTAATGGTTTTGATTATACCAAAGTCCCT
>JAOWBJ010144970.1:0-12420 GCA_028566335.1 Monarda citriodora | reverse complement strand
TTATTAAATTCCCCTTGCAAATTGAGTCTGTCTTTTAAATTAGCAAGAAAGTTTCTTTTATTTTCTTTTTATTTTATATCTTTAACTCCTAATAACGTAGCTCCGAGCTTTGCTAGTATTGGCAAAGTGCGGTCGTTACATTCGCGGCACTCCGGATTAGACTTAATAATCCAGGGTTTTCTGGAGGAGAACGAGGAAAAACTTGCCCAGCACCTCCAGCGAGTTAAGGGTCCTGACAAAGAAAGCCCTCAAGAACAGCAAGGGTCAAACCGCAGTCGGGAAGGACCCGAGCCTGGAGATTGTTCAGGAAGGGAAACAAGGTCGCAGTCGAGATCGTACTCCACCTCGACATGCATCTCGAGGCCGCAGCCGGAGTCGAGACCAAGGCCACCACCACAGCCGATACGGCCAGTCGCCCCGACATCGCAGGTTGCATCACAGGCAAGACCGGTCTCCTTCGCGGTCTCCATTAGAGGAAAGATTCCACCACCGAGGTGGAGGGTTCGACTCATACGGGTTGTTAACCACCCCATTTACCAAGGAAATCTGCAAAACTCACCTCTCGAGCCGCTATAAGGTGCCCAGCATCCAAGCTTATGACGGCCAAAGGGATCCGAGGAATTTTCTTGGTCAATTTCAGTACAACATGTGGAACCAAAATCTGAAGGAGGTTTGCATGTGCAAGGTTTTCCCCGAGCTATTGGTCGACACAGCTCGGGTGTGGTTCAACACCCTACCACCAAACAGTATCAGCTCATACCGCAAACTCATGGAAGTCTTCAAGAGAAGGTTCCACCAAAAAGTGAAGCTGAAGTTCACCCCGGCGCAACTGTTGACCATCAAGCAAGTGGAGGGGGAATCGATCAACGACTTCCTGACTCGGTTCAATTAGGAGGCATTGAAAGTTGATGATGCCAGCGATGTGCTGATCATCTTGGCATTCCAGAATGTCTTGCGACCCGTTGCCCTATAATGGGAGCTCGTCATGCAGGAACCCCAAACACATACTGATCTTTGGAAGATCGCGGATGAATATACCCGAGCCGATGACGCTGATCGGCGAAAGCGCGACCAGGACAGGGGCGAATCATCTAGCAAGAAGAAACAACCCGAGATCGTGGTCTCCAGAGTTCAGGTCGTCGCGACGTTCACAAGAGGTTGCAGAACAGTCCGGTGTCATCTAGGCTTGGACCCGTCAAGGTATTGAGTCCAGATTGGGTCCGCGTCAAAACGCAGACCATCCTCAATACACACCCTTGACAAAGCCACGTGCAGAGATTTACGAGGTGCACACTAACCTGTTCGAGAAGCCAGCCCAATGCAAAGGCCGGGTGATCGCAGGTCAAAGAAAAGATATTGTACTTTCCATGAGGATCACGGCCACGGCAGGGAAGAGTGACGCGACCTCGCAGAAAGTATTGAGGCTTTGGTACAGGATGGTACCCTCAAGCGGTATCATGGCCATAGCAATGGGCATGGCAAAAATAAGAAACGTCACAATCGGCGGAAGGATGACTGCTAAGCCAACAAAAAGGCGAAGCAGGAACCCGAGGACAATGATGACGATATTACGCCCCAGTTCAACGGGACAATTGAGGCCATTACCGGACTGCCCTTGGGGCAGACCAAGTCCTCCCTCAAGGCAGAAGCCCAGGGTCAATGCTCAGAGGAGCCCGCAGGCAAGAGATTCAGAAGAGATGACGCCATCACCTTTTCCGAGGCCGATTCAGTCCTCGCCAAGACCCCGCATCACGATGCCATCGTGATCCAGGCCAGGGTCGCGAACAAACTGGTGCACGGGTGTTCGTGGATAGCGGAGCATCTGTGAGCGTTCTATTCAAAACGTGCTTTGAGAAGCTGAGCCTTGATGCAACTCAGTTAGCCCCAGCACCATTGTCGTTGAAAAGTTTCACGCAAGAAGAGACGCGACCTGACGGGGTGATAAGCCTGCCCGTCATTGTGGGGCGATCTCCAGCGAGCTCCACCACATCCTTACAGTTCTTTGTGGTACGTGCTCCATCGCCCTACAACATTATACTTGGAAGGGACTGGTTAAATGCGGTCAGGGCAGCTTGCTCAACCTACCATCTCATGATCAAAATCCCGACCAAGAACGGAGTGGTCACAGTTAGAGGCGACCAAAAGCGGGCTAAGGAGTGTATGTAGATCGCACTGCGAGGTGCCGAGACGACTGAGCGGCACCACCAAGCATAGCAATCAAAGCAGATCATGAGCTGGATGAGGAGAAGACACCATTTGCCAAAGCCCCACTCACCGAGGAGATCCCACTATACGACGATGAACCAACCAAGATCGTCAAGGTTGGATTCGTCGGACCTCCCCAACTTAGACTGCAGGTGATCCAGTTCCTCAAAGATTATAGAGATATCTTTGCATGGACACCCCTCGACATGACCAAGTTGCCCGCAGATATTATCACTCACCAGCTCAACATCGATCCTAGCATGAGGCCGGTGAAACAGAAACAATGATAGTTCGCTGCGAGAAACTGAGTGATCCAGGACAAGGTGAAGCAGCTACTCCAAGCGAAGATCCTGTTTGAATTCAAGTACCCGACTTGGATAGCTAACTCGGTGATGGTCCGAAAAGCGGGATGAGAATGGCGTATGTGCATAGATTACACTGATCTCAACAAGCACTGCTCGAAAGATTGTTAGCCCCTCCCCAATATAGATAAGAAAGTAGAAGCCTTAGTCGGCTATAGCATTTTCTATTTTTTAGACTTGTACAAAGGGTACCACCAAGTTTTAATGAGTAGTGTAGACGTCCCCGAAACAGCTTTTATTACTGATTTTGGGGTTTTCGAGTATAGAAAGATGCCATTTGGTCTAAAAATTGCAGGAGCGACCTAGCAAAGAATGGTCGACAAGATATTCCAGCCCCACATTGAAAAGATCGTCGAGGTCTATGTCGATGACATAATCGTGAAGAGCCGAGAAGAGGGTACCTGCATCGGCGATCTCTGAACTATCTTCGACATCCTCCGAGCTGCCAACTTGAAGCAGAATCCGCAAAAGTGCACCTTTATGGTGCGAGCTGGAAAGTTCTTGGGTTGCTGGATATCGCAAAAGGGCTTAGAGGCAAATCCATCCAATGTTCAAGTCGTCAAGGACATGGCGATACCTAAATCTATTCACAATGTGCACAAATTGACGGGATGCCTCGCTGCTCTAAGCCGTTTCCTCTCAAAAGCGACAGAAAAGCAGCTCCCATTCTTCCAGATCCTGAAGAAAGCTCCAAACTTCGAATGGAGGGAGGAACATCGCAAAGTCTTTGAGGACCTTAAAGGCTACCTTGCCCATCTCCCCACATTGTCCGTTCCGAAGGAGGGAGAATCTTTGTCACTGTATTTTGGTGCTTCGGATGAGTCCATTAGTGCCATGCTGATCCGAGAGGAGGGACGTCGCCAGCTCCCTATATACTTTATAAGCAGAGCACTTAAAGGACCCGAGCTAAAGTACCAGCCATTGGAGAAGATTGCGCTTCCGCTTGTCAATGCCGCAAGACAACTGAGGCCATACTTCCATGCACATCCGATCCAAGTCATCACCGATCTCCCACTTCGCCAGGTTCTTACCAAACCTGAGGCCTCATGTCGCATTGTAAAGTGGGTCATTGAACCCGGGGAGCATACAATCTCTTTTCATCCCCGAAAAGCTATTGAAGGACAAGCCTTGGCCGATTTTCTAGCCGAGGCCAAGTTCAAAGAGGATTCAAAGGCTCCCGAACTGACCCCAAAGAGAACTATTACCGAGCAGCCAAAGGAGGCACCTGCAAACTGCTGGCGGGTTTGCGTTGATGGACCTTCGGGGAAAGCAGGCAGTGGAGCAGGGATCCTGCTCATTAGTCTGGACGGGCACGAGGTAACCTACTCACTCCGGTTTGCATTCCCAACTACGAACAACAAGGTGGAGTATGAGGCCATCCTTCATGGACTCTGCCTTGCCAAGAGCCTAAACATTGAGGCTGTCAAAGTTTATAGCGACTCCCAAGTCGTGGTAAATCACATACTGAGTCCAAGTGAAGCCCGCGGAGAGAAGATAAAAAGGTACCTCGACAAAGTCTGTAGCTCGCAACAGATGTTCTCATATTTCGAACTGGTCAGAGTTCCGCGAGGGCAAAACCACCGAGCTGATGCTTTAAGTAAGCTCGCATCCTCCCAATCAACCAGTTCGCTAGTAGAGGACATCCAAAGCCGAAATATCGACGAGGTTGAAGTGAGTGATATCAACGACGAGCCCAGCTCGATGGCCCCAATCTGTGCATATTTGGAGAAGGGGGAGTTACCTGATGACTAGCTCGAAGCCCGAAAGCTACTTGCCAAATCGCTAAAATATACGCTAGAGCATGGTGTTCTCTACCGCAAATCCCACCTCCAACCCCTCCTGCGATGTGTAGGACCCGGAGAAATGGACTATGTCCTGCGAGAAGTTCATGAAGGGTCCTGTGGCAGCCATATTGGACCCCGAGCTTTGTCCTAAAAGGTTATGCGAAGCGGGTACTAGTGGCCGACGTTGGCTCACGATGCAACCGAGCTGGTCAAGAGCTGTCCACAGTGTCAAGTCCATGCAAACGTGCAACGACTTCCTCAAACTGAGCTCGCCAGCATGCAAAGCCCGTGGCCGTTCATTCAGTGGGGGATCGATATTGTTGGACCCTTGGACAGGGCTCCGGGACAGATGCAATTCATGATCGTTGCAATCGATTTCTTCACAAAATGGGTAAAGGCCGAACCTTTGGCCAAAATCACGAGCAAGAATGCCCTCAACTTTGTGTAGAAGAACATCATTTGCCGATTCGGAATACCACATATACTAGTCTCGGATAACGGGATGCAGTTCACGGACAGAGTATTCAAAGAATGGTGTGAGGAACTTAATATTCAACAAAAGTTCACCTCGATGGCACATCCTCAAGCCAACGGACAAACCGAGGTCACCAACCGAACTATCGTAGACGGACTGAAATCTCGACTAGGGCGAGCTAAAGGAAGGTGGGTGGAGAACCTACCCAATGTCCTATGGTCCTACAGGACTACACCTAGAACCCATACAGCCTAGCCTATGGCACCGAGGCAGTCATACCAGTCGAGATCGAGATGCCAAGCTCTCGTGTCATACACTTCTCCGAGGAGGTCAATGATGACAACCTCCAAGCTGACTTTGACTTATTGGAGGAGAAGAGAGAGCTCGCCTTCATAAAAGAAGCACGATATAAGCAACAAGTAGCTCGCTACTACAACGCCGAGCGAAGCACCATTACTTCCAGGTCAGAGACCTTGTACCCTGCAACAATGAAGTCACCAAAGCAGAAAAGCTTGGCAAATTGGAAGCCACATGGGAAGGACCATATTAGATCGCAGAAGATCTCGACAAGGGTTCCTATAAGCTCGCTCAATTAACCGGTGAGCTCTTACCCCACACTTGGCATATTTCCAATTTGTAGAAGTTTTATGTATAAGTGAGCAAAATATAGGGTAGACATATAGTGTTGCATTCTTTAAGGCTTCATGTAAATATTATTATTTTTTTTTTGTTTTCCAGAATTCCGATCTATATTAATGAAATTTCCTTCATTGATTTATGAGACTCATTACATATTTTGCATGTCTCATTTATACGTAAAAATTCACATAACAGTTTCTCTAAGACTGGCCCCCTTATGAGACAACATTCATCTCCGGACTCATAAAACCCGAACTATGGGTTTACAAGTCCCATAAAGGAGAAACCATTACTTCAAAACAGCCTTGACTTCGGTCATCGCAAATGAGAAGTACATACTTCAAACCAGTCGTGACCGAGAAGGAGCAATCTAGCTCCAAACCAGCCGTGACCTCGGTCACCGCAAAGAAGGAGCAATCTAGCTTCAAACCAGCCATGACCTCAGTCATCGTAAAAAAAAGTAACTCATGCTTCAAATGAGGAGAGGCACGTGTCAAAGCAAAAGAGAAGTAAAAATGGTTCGCAACGACAAGTAATGAATGGTGAAATGACAACACTTTATTATTCAAAGGAGAACAGTATTACATAATACAAACTTCATATTACAACAATATGGTCGGGGAGGCTTAATAGCGGGACTAAAACTCAACCTATTATTCACAAAGTCCTCGCCAGAGTTGAAGTTCGTGTTCATCAAAGCATCAAGGTCGAAGCCATGACCTTGCCCCCTTCCTTCTCCACGGCCGGATATATTTTGACCTGCGGATCTTCCACCTCGATGACCTCTAGGCACCGCAGGTTGAGCTCGGCAAGACTCCACAGCTCGCACGGGTTGGCGCACAGCGACAACAGACGTAGAAGAACCAGCCTCATCCACAAACGACCAATCCCCAACAAGCTTACAAAGCGACAGGTACTTGTCAAGGATGACTTGGTAAAACTGAGCTATGCTTTTGAGCTCGAGGATTTTCTCATGCAACACAAGTGGCTCGCAGTCATCCTACCGACCATAGGCGGTGCACTTTATGACGAGCTTCTTGACCTTCGAGATCGAAACCCCACCACTTCACTGCATAAAAAGCTCGTAGGCCATATGCTCTTGTTCCATCTTCTCCAGCTCCCTGGTCGCTTCCTTCAGCTCGCCTTTGCTTTCCTTTAACTGGTTTTGAAGTAGAGTATACCGTTCATGGAGTCTATCATACTTGATCTGTGTCGAGGTCTCAATACGCTCACTCTCCTCAACAGCTCGGCTATAATCCTCCTTCCAATGTTTTAGTTAGCCCTCAAGCCCGCCCGTGGAACTACTCTCAGCTACAACTAAGGCATCAGATTGCTGACACTTACCTTTCCAAAAAGAAATTTCAACCTTCGCAGCCTCAATCAAATCTAATAGTTTGTTTATGCGGTCAACAAAAGGCGACGCATCATACATCTCAGGAGACGGAGACTGATTAAAAGGAAGACAAAAATTAATAAAGCTCGGAGGTGTGCAGAAAATGTTCATTTTAATTAACAGCAAAAGCAGTACCCTAGTGGTACTGTGATTACAGAGGAGGGACTACAAAAAAAAAAAAAGAAAACAAAATCTACAAAGGAAAGAGATCAAACCCTATCCTCAGGGCCGTCTCTCGGGGTCTCCTCATTCACGGGAGTATCCTCCCTCCCAACTTTGGCAAAGCATGCCTCCACATCCAGATCGCAGTCCACATCGGTCGAGCGGACCACTTCAGTAGTAAGGAGATCGGGAACGACCTCAAGTTCTTTCAGCAAAGGGGACTCTTGCAGAATCGCCCAAACCTCATCTGCCAAAGCTTGGTTGCTCTCCTCAGCAGATCGCCTCCCATACTCATACTTGGAAGGATCCAAGTCCAGGAAGTCCTTCTGGGCGGCTTCAAGCGCGTCCACAGCAAACTCTTCCCCGAGTTCGCTTCCAGCAGTGGAGGCCAGCCTCACAAACCTCTTGGAGAGCTGCAGCCTCTCCGTGAAAGCCCGCAGCATGGGGGCCTGAGAAGTCACGACCTCAGCCCTCAGGTCCTCCTTCTCCTTCTCTACTTTGGCGACCTCAGCCTAAGCCAAGGCCGCCTCTTCACGCACCGCCGTCACTTCACAGCGAGCAGCAGCAGCTCGTACCTTGGCTTCCTCCAACTTGAAGCGCAATAGCGCGATCTGTTCAGCCCTCTCGGAAGCGACCTTCTCAGCCGCACTCTTCTCCAATAGGGCTAGGCCCTGCGAGATCGGATTCCTAGCTCTCTGTACAGATCGCTATATCAACATCAGCATATGTATGCACAACATCCAGCCGCACAAAATATAAACGGAACACTTACCTCCGCATCAGAGAGAGCCAGTGGATGTAACGGCCTAAGTTTTAAAGTCGTTATTAATAAAATTTCGAGCTCGTTGGAATGAGATGAATAAGTTTTGCTATGTTTTAATTTAAGGAAGTTAAGGTTTGATTTGTGTTTACTAAAACACTTAATGTGCTTGATTGCATGAAAGTATGCTCATTAACGAACAATGAGTGAACAAGAGATGGAGATGTAGCGATATACGAGCAGGTGGCTACTTGCGTTTGTATTGAATTGTAATCATGTTTATTTTGAATTACCACTCTAAAGTGACTTCACTTGTCACTTGAAAGTTATCACTATAAGTTATCTATTATAAGAGTTTTAAGCCTAGCAAGTTCGCTCCAAACGGTTCGGAGCTAGCTCGGAGTTCGCTTCAAGACCGGAGTGGAAAATATGAAAGTTCGCTCGAGCTGAGCTTATAGCGATTTTGAGAAAGAAGTATTTGAAGCGGTTTTAAGTCTGTTTAACTCATGAACGTTAGCGAGCGAATTTGGGTAGAAAGAGTGTTAGAGTGGTTTTAAAGTGAGTTCTGAGAGAGGGAAGTTAGCACTTCTTGGAGCGACTTTGAGGAAGTCCGCTCGAAGGAGAAATCCGCTTGAGTAAAGAAATTCGCTCGAACCTCGGAGCGATCTTTAATCAAGAGTGAAAGTTACTTAGCGGTGTGTGTCAGACCAAGCCAACCAATTAGTATGAATGTTCTACACTAGGTAAGAGCCTAGGGTGTAATAAATGCAATGCCAGTCAACCTCACTTTTTCTGCAATACGCCACCGCCTAAACTGACAAATATTGTACGTCCTTCTGCCCAGAATAGCCATACCCAATAAAATTGCATTATTTTATAAGAGTACCACCACACCCCTATAAATACCCCCACTCTCATGCATTTCATTTCCTTGCTGCCATTTCTCAAACTTCATCCAAAATTTAGAGAGAGAGTTACCGAGAAAAAGGAAGGAACCGGAGCTTAGAGTCTCGTCCAAATTTCAAGGTCTTTGAGGTAAAATCTCCAAACCGTTTCGTTATAAATGTTGGTATTTTGTCTATGAGAAAAATCCCAAGTCATGTCGTGTTTTCAACTAAATCAAACTCATTGTCAAAACCTTGAGATCTAGGATTTTCCTGAGTCACAAACTGTTAAGTAAAAGTTTAACTAAAGTGTTATGGTTTCCTTCTTCAAAATGTTTTTCTTTAATGTAGTACCGAGCACGGAAAGTAGCAAGAAAAGTTCATTAAGAACCTCATAAAATCTCTCTATTGTTTTCACCCTATTCGAGTCATTGTACTTGTTATTTCTAGAAGAGTGTCTAAGATTAAAATACCCAGGTCTTAACCCTTCAGTTGTTTGGGTCAACCTATGAAGATATGTCGCTAGAAGGTGTTAGTCCGCTCCAGTTTCAGACCTGAACTTTATTTTCGATAAGACTATGAAGTCCTATTCTGATAGAGCTTTTCTCGAAAGAGAAGTGTAGATAAGTCTTTTTTTCTGATAGAGCTTTTCTTGAAAGAAGAAAATAGACAAATCGCTCCAAAACTACCCTTAACCTTGAGCGTTAAGTAGACTGCGAGAGAGTTTAGTTGTAAATGAAATGTATCTTATGAATGTTCGCTCTTACCTTCTCAAGGGTGTCCGAAAGAGGAGAGGTGAACTAGCGGCTTCAAGCGAGCCGGATACTTAACGACTTTTGAGGTGGACTTTCTAACTAAAACCTCGAGTGGCCAGCCACCGAGGCGAGCTATTTTATGAGCTATTGCGTTTATGGTTTTTCTTTAAAGAGCTTACCATGCCATAAAGTTTTGTGATGTATGACGATGTATGATGCCTATCTGTCGGCTTTGTGCCTTTGATTGAGATATGATCGGCCTGAGCATGTGTTGCTTAGGTAGAGCACTGTAAGGTTCACTTCACCAAAAGGTGAGCGATCGAGGTTCTAGGTTGAGGTCGGCCAACCTCCCTAGATCAGTTATTTAAGGGCAGATATGGCAAGGTATCAAGGTTAAGGTTACATAGTAAGTAAAAGAACTCATTTAAGGGCATAGGCTCTTTCTGAAAAAAAATCCCTATGTTCCTCTATAAGTGGCTGGTAATGAAATTATTTGGGCATGTGTCCATAGAGTGCTTCAAAGTACTCAGCCCTGTGCACGTTTTCCTTGTGTGTATGTTGAGCAGGTTGGTCAGGGTCAAGGGCGGTGACGAAGTGGCTTTTGTTGTTGATCGAGTTTTTGAAGAAGAACTTGGTGGTGCAAGTCTTCATACTTGCATCTTGTATCAAAACTCGCTTCTCTCTTTTTATTTTGGATATGTAACAGTTAAACAGTTTGTACCACTCTTCCGCGCCACTAGACAATTTACTACATGTATAGACCCTGTTTTAGTTTAATGTCAAACATTTCTTTCTTTAAAGAGTTATATTGGTTTTTTTGAAAAGTGCGTAGAAGATCGTTCGCTGAGAGTGAGCGATTATACCTAAAGATCGCTCGCTTAAGGTCAAGTGATCATTTAAAACCGCTCACTCGAAGTGGTTAGCGATTTTCTTACATCATGCCTAGCGTTTTTACTTATCGCTTCAAATCTCTGTCCGCCTTGAAACTATCAAATGCTTTTATTTACTTTGTACTTCTCTTTCCACTACAAAATTTTACGAGCGACAATTTCCGCTAGGACCAAAGGTTTATCTTCAAGCGAATTTCAAACTCTATTATTTTATAAATCGGCAAGCAAACTTTTATTAAACACTTAGAAAATTCGGCAGAATGTAGGCTTGTTTGCGCGTGTTGAGTTATTGAGTTCAGAAGTCTTCAGCAGTATTTATAGGAGACATTCTTGATGTGGCCGTTAGAGAGAGCCGCATCTCAACGTATCTTTCCTTGTACTTCCTTAGAATCTGCACATTCCGTATGACAGGTTGCAGATTTGTCGCGATTCTGCAGAGGTCAAATTTGTACGATGTATCCTTAATTGATCCTCAGTTGACTTGCAGATCAGTTGACCAATCCCGTGTGTCCACATGTCAATTAGTCTCTGACTTCCTTAAATGAAGTCCGTAACTTTAGGATTTTGAAATTTTGCGCTGGACACCGCTTGGAACTTGTTGAAGAGCGGTCACTTGTCTTTCTCGAGCGAATTCGCTTGGTCGAAGAACATCGCTTGAACAGATGTCGCTTTGTCAGCTTCTCTTGAAGAATGTCGCTTGTGAAACTCCGCTTGACAAAATGTCGCTAGGCACAGAGTCGCGAGGCATCGCTTGAAAGAGTTGTTGCATCGACTCTGTTCTTCGCTTTGTTAATCTTCTCTTGAAGATTCTCGCTTGAAAGAATTTCGCTTGGCAAAATATCGCTAGGCAGAATCTTCGCTTGTCTTGAATACTCGAGCGACAGCTTTCAGAAACTCCGCTTGGCCAAAACCTCTAGCGAAAAATCGCTAGGTCTTCAAATATCGCTTGGTAAAAATACACTTGAAAAAGGTTTAAGCTCTCTAACAAATGAGCTTTTCTAATTACATGAAAAATGTTTACAAGTGTTTTCATCTAGGGGAGTTCTTTTACAAGACTATAAGAACATGAATAATCCAGCTAAGGGGCTTTGGTATATCAAAACAACTAATGAATTTTATTAATTAAAATTCTCCCTTAACTGAATATTTCAACAATTTTCCTATTTTGATGATACTAAAGCTATTATCAAAAAGTTATCAGAGCGATCTTTAAACAAGTATTGATTCGAAAAGATCATACTTGATCGATTGAACAAGCGATTTAATTTCCTCATGAAATTTTCTGAGGTTCTACGCATCCGCCAAAAATAGAATGTGATGCAAGGTACAAACCCGGGTTCGATTCCCCACTGGTGCATTTATTCTTTTTCTTTTTAATTATATTTCTGGGCCTACTCTCAGACCCAATATCTTTTATTTTTAATTTGCTTAATAAATTCGTTCAACGCAAACACAATTTATATTCAATTATTCCCACCGCAACGCGCGGACACTACGCTAGTTTGAATATATGTATAGTATTACCTCCATCTCATGACATTAGTTCCATTTCAATTGGGCATAAGATCTAAGACAAATAAAATATGTGGTTATAATCAGTTTTGAGGAGAGAGAGTTAATCATAGCCAAATATTCTTTATCATTTTATGAAATGAGACTAATAAGTGAGATAGACAAAAAAGTAAAGTTAATTTAATGAGGAAATCAGACTAATAAATGAAATAAACAAAAAAAAGTAAAATTAATTAAATGAGATAAATGTAGTATAAAATAATAAAACGTGTCAAACTCGATAAAAGGTATGAAGTATATTTTATCTCACTCCAAATGGGAGTGGATACAAACAGGATTAGGTTATATATACCCACAAGCAGCATAGATATATTTTCTTTGAGGGGGAAAAAGAAAATAATGAAAAGAATTAAATCGTTATAAGATGGAATAGATAATAAGGTAATACTAGTATTAACCCAAGTAGAAGTTAAAATATTAGCATGTTTTTTTTTAGAGCGGAATTATCGAGGAAATCTTTTCTTCCACGACAGAGAAAATTATCAGGGTTTTAAAACTAGATCGTATCGACCGATTAAACGGGTTGAATAGAGAACAGG
>JAOWBJ010144864.1:0-12423 GCA_028566335.1 Monarda citriodora | reverse complement strand
GGCCAGCGTTGCCGCCACCACTGCCTGCTGCCTCGACCGCCGCTGTTGCCGCCGCACTCGCCGCCGCCACTGCCGCAGCCGCCGAACTGCCTCGAAGCATACTTCACCAACTTCAAAATACGAAGATATCTCACTACAACATTTCTCACACCCAACATTCTCATAGTATCATCATCCAACATACAATGAGCGCAAATATCTTTATCACGAATGATGTTGTAGTAGTTACCTTCTGTTGCCCAATGGATGGTGAAGGGGCAATTATATAAATGGGACAAGTCGAATTCTTCCCCTTGTTCCGCACCCATCGGAACCCTTTTACGCGTAGGCTCACCCTTGGAGGGATGGAGAAGGGAGGAAGGGATGGAGAAGAGAGGAAGTTGGAGAAAGAATCACCAACTGACTGTGAAGATGGCGTCTGGTCGGTGGCTTGAACGACGGTCGGTGGCCAGTGGCGTGCTGACGGCGGAGGTTGACAGTGGTGGAGCGTGAGGCTTGAGCTAGAGAGAAGGATAAAATCTGCTCCTGTTCGTGAAAGCTGTGTGCGCGTGTGACTAGAGAAAGGAATTGGGGATTTAAAACAAATCCCGTCACTGTTCAAGTTTGACATGCGCTTTGACTGGGGCCAGCGAGGGCTGGGTACATGAGCCTGGAACAATTCGACACGCGTGAGCCTTAGCGCTCGCAGAGAACCATCGGTCACGGACACTGAGCCAGCGACCGTTGTGGACCAGCGTCCGCTGGAATCGCAGGCCTGGAAAAATTTCGGAATGGCCAATCAGACCCACCGAGCGCGGGGGTAGAGCGATCTAGCTCGACCGAAAGCTAATTTTTTCTTCTTAAGGACACGGTGAAGGTCGACTTGCTCCCTTTCATTCAAAAGGGACGAGATGGTGACCGGCTTCATGTTCCATTCTTCAAGGAACACATACTTCAAGTGGGAAGGAAGGACCTTCAATTCCAAAGAGTCGGAGGTAATAGGGGGTGCTTTGCTTTCAATGGAGCTCGGAATTTCCACTTCACCACTTTGGTCTTCTTCATTAGGCGAAATATCCTCCTCTTTCGACCCTTGCTCCCTCACAAAGGAAGTCTCCACCAAAGAATCAATAGTATTAATATAAGAGCAATTATCAATAAAATTCGATGCCGGAATGGGGCGACTCTTATGAACCAAAAACGACACATTCTCTCCTAACACGGACATAGTAATAATACCATTTTCACATCAATCAACATGTTAATATTAGCCATTAAAGGTCTACCTAGCAAGAGAGTATATTCTACCCCATTTTCATGCACTTCCCCAATTTCCAAAACAACAAAGTCAACGGGTACAACTAATCCACCCACCCGCACAAGAATACCCTCTATGACACCCCTAGGATATCTAATAGATCTATCTGCAAGTTGCAAGCATAAACGAGTGGGTTTCAAATTACCTAATCCTAATTGTTTAAAAATAGAATAAGGCATCAAATTTATACCCGCACCAAGATCCAACTTTCCAGTAGCATGCTTACCATTTCCAAGAGTTGATAATGAAGCTACATGGATCGAGTTGCTTTTGAGGAATGGGTTGTTGCATGATCGTGCTTGCCACCTCCGACACCGTGATTGGTTCGTTCTCATCGAACTTCCTTTTCTTGGAGGCCAACTCCTTGAAAAATCTCACATAGGTAGGCACGTTCCGAATCAAGTCAAGCAAGGGTAGATTGACATTCACCTTGGAAAGCATCTTGTAGAACTCGGTGAATTGTTTGTCTTGCTTGTGATTCCGAAGCCTTGAAGGGAACGGAACTGGAGGCATATATGAATTGGGTGCCTTGTGAAGTTGCTCATTGCCTTGAATAGGACGAGGCACCTCTCGATTAGCATCATCTTTTGGAGCGGATTGAGGCCAGCGACCGCTAGGGGGCAGCGGTCGCTGGAAACTTGAGCCTGATCTCCACCCGGAGCAGCCCAGCGACCGCTGAGGTCTGAGCGACCGCTGGGTTGCTCGGCCTGACTCCCTCCAACTTTTCTCCGACCTTGTTGTCCACCATCTTTCCAATCCTCAACATCGTTACAACTTGAGCTTGATGTGGCTGAAGTCCTTGGCCCGGAATATTTCCAACTTGTTGGTTTTGTTGCAATTGGTTCATTGCACCGGAAATTTACCCCATCATCGTCTCTAATCTCTTGATGGTGGCATCTTAGGTATCTCTAGACAATTTGCTCTCTTGCATGAACGCTGCAAAGCTCTCTTAAAAAATTCCCCTTTGGTTGAGGTGGAGGAGCTTGTTGTTGATATCGTTGAGGAAATGGTTGTTGGTGAGGAGGGTGAGCATATTGATGATTCCTTTGGTTGAATTGCACCGGAAATTGTTATTGAGAATAAAATGGGGCTGTTGTTGTTGGTAGAATTGTTGAGGAGCTTGATAGTATTGATGTTGAGGAGGGTAGTAAGCTTGTTGAGGATTGAAGTATTGTTGTTGAGGAGGGTACCTAGGAGCAAACGGTTGTGGAGGCCTTTAGTTTTGGGCATTTGGATTCGGTCCTTGCCCTTGCATTTGAAATGGCCTTCCTCCAAAATTTTGTTGAGCTTGTGGAGGTTGAAATCCTTGGGCTGCATAAACCTCGGCTCCACCTTCATATGTTAACTCGGCCATTCGAGGGAAATAGTTGACTCCATGTCCCATTTCTCCACAAATACCACAAGGCTCTTGCTCCGGTTCGGCTTGTGGTGGAGGTGTCGCCTTTGCCATCTTCAACTCTTGTAGTTCCCTCATTATGTCCGCCATTTATTTTTTAAGGTCCGGACTTGCTTCAACCACATGTGTGTCCTTACCCCTCACACTTGACGATTTTTGAAATGAACTCGCCGCCAAGGTTTGATAGATTTCCTTCATATCCTTAGTGGTTTTGTTCGCTATGCTCCCTCCGGCTGAGGCAGCCACCATAAATTGTCTAGTTTGGTTCAACCCATCATAGAAAAATTGGGCTAACATTTCTTCCGCCATTTGGTCGTGTGGGCGTTGTTGTAGAAGCTCTTGGAAACGATCTCATGCCTCGTGGATAGGCTCATCAATCCCTTGAATAAAGTTCATTATCTTCCCTTTAATTTCTTGTGTCTTCTTGTTCGGATAATACTTCAACGTGAACTTGTCGCCACGAGGTAAGAGAGTTGGCGGGTAAGGACATGTACCAAGTCTTCGCCCGATCCTTTAATGTGAGAGGAAAACATTTCATCTTCAATTGGTCTTCGAATATTCCTCCCAACGGAAAATTTTGAACGGTCGAGCAATATTCGCGGATGAAGGTCAAGGCATCCTCATTAGCCATACCATGATAAGAGGACAACAAGGTTTGGTATTGTGGCTTCAACTCGTGATTGCATACGCCTGCGCTCAGCACAATAGCGGACGTAGTGGACCCAAAAGTAGGTCGAGTGAAATCCCCTATCAAAGCCATCTTTGCTCCACAATCCTCCTTGAACAATTACTCGAAACAATAATCCTCCCACTCTTCTTCTTCTTTGACTCTAGCAAGGATATCCGCTCTCCGGTGTATGTTATCAATTATAGGAACCAAACATCTTTGTTGACTTCTCGTACCTAGCATAAACCACAAAGCATCCACAAATGAGCAAATACAACAAGAGCAAGAGAAAAACAAAAACAGGAAGCACAAAAACAAAATGAACAACATTTTTTTTATATAAACTCTACGCAATCAAACGCCTAAAGTTTTCCCCGGCAACGACACCAAAATTTGTTTCACGATGCGTGCTCACAACAATAAGAGGTCGAAAATAGAAGCATGCAAGCGTCACCCAAAGTCGTTCTCACAAGGAAAACTTTCAAGGGCGTAGATCGAATAGAGTACTCACTTCCAGATCTAAACTAATCTACTCACACACAATAATTGATTTGAATTCCTAAATCCTAAGAAAAGGTAAATTGCGGAAATAAAATGCATCAAAGTTGCATAAGTAGCTAGACAAAACATCAATTAATCCTAATCTAGAATTGCTAATTGAAATTGAACCAAAGCATAACATCCAAAAGCATAGAAACCTTAGAAACGACATCTAGTGATCTAGGCATTGAATTGAATCAAACAAGTGCAATTCAATAAGGAAATGATGAATCTAACTAGGCAACAAGGAAATCCAAACATATCCAATAAATTTAACCATAGAAATTGAAGATCATAAAATGAATGAAGAAGAAATGCCATAAAATTTGCAGAAACATGGGTAAATCAAAGTAAGAAGAAAACTCCCTCAAATTCATAGTAGATGTTGACAAATGTTGAAGATCTTCAAGGTAATAGCAATTCTAATGGAAATCTAGCAATGATTTGAAGAGAAATTGGAGAATTCTAGCTACAGCTCAAGTTTTCTAATCTGAGAAATGTAAAAACTGTCCAGATTCTCTCTCCTCGCACTATTTATAGCGCCACACACGCGCTTTCGAATTTTCTGGATTTAACTGCCCCAGCGACCGCAGGGTACCCAACGATCACTGGGTAGTAGGACCTGTCATCATTTGGCTTGGCTCCACGGCCAGCGATCGCGCCTGGCCAGCGATCGCTGGCCTCCCACTGCTGTCCCCCGCTCGCGTCTCTTCCCTCCTTGAGCTTGACTCTCTTCTCTTCATTCTTTTGCACCTTTTCCTCTTCCTCTCTTCACTCCTTCGCACTACAAAGACAGAAACTAAAAATGAACACATAAACGAGAAAAACACACGAAAGACGAGACAAAAGACATAAAACTCGCACAAACGACACACTACAAAAACATATAAAAACGACACTAACAGGTGCTATAGATAACATAGCGATCGCTCCATCGATAGTCTCTGCCCGAGGCAGCACTTTTAGTTTCATCCTCTGAAACTCTTCTACGAGCGACTTTTCTGATACGAGCAATCCTTCCAGTGCTCAAAAGCATGACTTTTTCCGAGAACCATCATTCATGAAGCAAGCGAGCTGAGACGAAGCCTTGCGGCTTAAAGCGTCCGCTACAACATTAGCCTTTCCCGGGTGATAGTTAATCTCACAATCGCAATCCTTGACCAACTCTAGCCATCTCCTTTGCCTCATATTGAGGTCTCTTTTCTCAAAGAAATACTTGAGGCTTTTATGGTCGGTATAGATCTCGACTCTCACCCCATACAAATAATGCCTCCAAAACTTCAAAGCGTGCATGGCAGCTAGCTCTAGATCGTGGGTGGGATAATTCTGCTCGTGCGGCCTAAGCTGTCTTGACGTGTAAGAGATAACCCTCCCATCTTGCATTAGCACACATCCAAGTCCATTCTTGGAAGCATCCGTGTACAACACGTACTCTCTATTTGGCTCAGGAACCGCTAGGATATGGACTGTGGTTAACTTCTCTTTAAGCACTTGGCAACCAGCTTCACATTCCAATGTCCACTCGAATTTCGCTCCCCTGTGTAGCAACTAAGTGAGCGGCCTTGCTATATGAGAAAATCCCTCTATAAACTTCTGGTAATACCTTGCTAACCTAAGGAAGCTTCGAATCTCATTCGGGGTAGTTGGAGCCTTCCAATTTTTATTGCTTCTATCTTCAAGGGGTCGACTTGAATCCCCTTGGATGACACGATATGGCCAAGAAACGTCACTTCTTTCAACCAGAACTCATACTTACTATACTTAGCGAATAGCCTCTCCGCTCTTAGCATTCCTAAAATCGCTCTTAAATGCTCTTCGTGCTCCTTCGAACTCTTCGAATAAATGAGCACGTCATCAATGAACACGAGGACAAACTTGTCCAAGTAAGGATGGAACACTCAATTCATCAAGTCCATAAACACCGCCGGAGCGTTCGTAAGGCCGAAAGGAACAACCACAAACTCATAGTGGCCATGGCGGGTTCGGAAAGCAGTCTTAGGAATATCCTCCGCCCGCACCTTTGACTGGTGATATCCAGAGCGCAAATCGATATTGGAGAACACGCTCGCTCCTCTAAGCTGATCGAACAAATTGTCTATTCGAGGCAACGAGTACTTATTCTTCAATGTGAGCTTGTTGAGTTCGCGTTAATCTATGCACATGCGCATCAAGCCATCTTTCTTTTTGACAAACAATACGGGAGCTCCCCACGGCGAGACACTTGGACGGATAAAACCCAAATTCATGAACTCTTGCAACTGGACCTTGAGCTCCTCGAGCTCATTTGGTGCCATTCGATAAGGTGTCTTGGACACCGGGGCTGATCCGGGCTCTAGATCGATTGTGAACTCTATTTTTTTATCGGGAGGCAGTCCGGATAACTCTTCGGGTAAAACATCGGGAACTCGCAAATAACATCAACATCCTCCACCCGCAGGTGGTCTCTCCTTCTTCCCCTCCACTCACGTAAGCGAGGTAAGCCGGATTCCCTCTTCTTATCATATTTGCCGCTTGGATCACCGAAACAACCGACTTGCGGCCTCCCATCAAAATCCCATGGAACGTGTTAGCTTCTTGACCGGGGATTCGAAACAAAATATGCCTCTCCTTGCACAAGATCGTAGCAAAATTTGCTGCTAGCTAGTCCATTCCGAGGATTACATCTACGTCCTCTATGGGCATAACACTAAGAGTTCGCGCTACAAGCTTAAGAGAGCCTATGGTTATTTCGAGGTTACGACACTGCCTATTCAAGGATAGTCTTCCTCCTACAGTGAGATAACGCTCAAGGGAGTCTTAGGGGTTCAGTGAGCAACTCTAGGTTCTCTACACAGGCCTCAGAAATGAAAGAGTGCGAAGCTCTGGTATCAAACAAAATCAAAATAGGCACTTCGTTGAGAGTTCCCATACCTGCCAAATTCCCTTGGTCCTTGAGAGTTCCCATACCTGCCAAATTCCCGTGGCAGAACTGCTGGTTCTGAGGTGGGAGAGGGGCAGCGGGTCCAGGTTGGGCTTGGATGGCATGGAGCTGCTGAGGTAGGGATGGTGGAGCGGATCTCGGAGCTGGGTTCGAGCGGCCTTGTCGGGTGGGGCAGTGGCTAGCGAAATGTCCAGGCCTTTCACAAGCGTAGCAATTTTTGCTACCCGCTTGGCATCCTCCATGAAATCGCCTGCACCTTGGACATGGAGCGGGCGCTCGAACATTCTGGCTCAGGGGGAGCGGATTTGCTGGCCTCTGGATCGGCGGGCACTGCTGGCCTTGCCATGATTGCTTGCGGCTTCCATCACCGCTATCATTCCATTTTCGTTTCTCTGCTTGGGGTGGCACAGGCGCTGAAGCGACTACTGGCTGCTTGCTTAGCATAGCGGCCTCAACATCTAGCACCCGACTGAGCAACTCTGCATAGCACAGCCCTCCGTGGCTTGCTAACGGCATCCGGATCTCGGGCCTTAACCCCGCTCAAAACTTCTCCGCCATTTTCTTGTTGGTGTCCACTTGATTCAGCGCAAATCGAGATAGCTCGCAGAACCTACGGTCATACTCAGTAACCGTCATCTTCCCCTGCTTGAGGTTGTAAAACTCAGCCTCTTTCTGCTTCCAGTAGCTCTTTGGCACGTATTTGTCATATACGGCCTCCTTGAATTCCTCCCACGTGTAATTCTCTTGCTGTCGAGAGTCATAATCTTTCTTCTGGCCTCCCACCAGAAATCAGCCGATCTCGTCATCTGGAAAGCGACACAAGCCAAGTGCTCTTGGTCACTGCACCTCAAGAAGTTGAAAATTCATTCTGGGGCCTTTAACCATAGCTCAGCACTAGCTGGGTCACCCATCCCGTCAAAAGTCGGGGGATTTTGCCGAAGGAAAAGCTCTTCTATCCTTCTCTTCGGAGGCGGATTAGCTTCCACACCTCCCTCAGCTCCGGGTTCCCTCACTATCCATCATCGCAGCAGCATCCTAAGAATTTCAAAGCTCATAAAATCGCTTGCAAGGCGCTTAAAACAAGAATACGGGGGACGACATCATGCTCGCGCGACTACATATTCTCGAAAAGAAAACAAAGATGGAAAATCCATCCCGCTCGACAACTAGTCGCTTCGCTATGTTCCGCGGGCCATAGCAGGCTAAAAACCTCTCAAAGCCTTTCATGGCTTCAAAAATCCTCTTAGCTTGCTTATAGCGGAAAAATCTGCTTCACACCAAGTGACCTTAGAAGCAAATTAAACTCCCTAATTCGTTTAACTATGTTCTCAAGCAACGCTTCGTTCTCAAGCGATTGTAAGCAGTCATTAAAGCTATCTTTCTAAGTTCAAGCATTTCATTCTTCAAGCGGATTCAGAAACTCGGGTATAGCGCACAAGATTCATGTAGAGCACATAGTTAAGTAAAATTCACGTAGACAAGCAAATCTTTCTAAGCACATAGGGTCCACATATAGAAGTAATTCCACATAAGTCACATAAGACTTCGTGATGTACCTATCGTACACGTTCATTTTGAACTGTTCCCAGGTGAGGTTCTCCCGTTGTTCCGGAGTCATAGTTTTCTTTCGGGCCTCCCACCAGAAGTCGGTGGATCCCGTAAGTTGGAAAATTATGCAAGTCAATCTTTCCCTGTCGGTACACTGCAGGATGTTGAAGATGCGCACTAGAGCCCAAATCCACGTCTCTGCGTTGGCTGGGTCGCCCAACCTATTGAACGTTGGCGGATTCTGCTTGAGGAAAATCACTTCGATTCTCCTTTCTTGTGGTGGTGGCGAGTTTGGAGGTGTGGCCCCTCGTCTGCCTTCCACATGGCTTCCCTGTCCTTCCTCGGGATTTTCCCTTGATTCTCGTCTAGGGCGTCCTCATCCTCATGGAGGCATCGTCTAATTATTTCGACTGTACATGTAGTTTTGTAGGCGTAACGCGAGGTGTCATATTCAATACTCATGCTCGTTATGTAAAGATTTAAATTTCGAAACTTTACATGAACAATAGTTGTCGCCATAATAGGTTCATAAGCTTACAAGATAACATCGAATGACTCTTATTGTCTGATTGTGGCTTAAACGCCTCCAATATACATTTATCCCATAATCGGAAAAAAAGGAGTTCAAAACGATATGAGATTTGGTGCCGTTACTGGATGGTACCATGCTTTGGTTGTTACCAAGGCTATTCATAGCACACTGTAGGTCTGATTCATAATCTGGTATGTCCTGAAATTCATACTCCTCGGATCATCTTCGTATGCTTGTTTGAAATCATCGTCAATCACCATTCCATCTCCTTCTTCAAAGTTGGATTCCTCCTGGTGATTCATTACGATGAGTTCTCCGTCATTTTCGGGGTCGAATGCTAAAAGTCCTTCCCCTTCGAAGATATCTTCCTCCTGATCCTCTTCTTCAGGATATTCCTTCGGGTCTTCTTCAGGATCTTCCTCTTCAGGATCTTCCTCCTCAGGATCTTCTTCCTTAGGATCTTCCAGAGGTGCATTTGAAGATCTACGTTACGCCAATTCCCGTAGATGATGGTCAAATTCTTCCGACCACGCCCTATAGTCCGTCATCCATGCTCGATGTTTGGCCATTCTTGCTTCGGACTCAAGGTTGTGTCGGGACATTTCTTCTCTCCATGCTTGATGTTCCACCTTTATCTTCTCGATTTTGCGATATTGTTCTCTAATCTGCTCATCGAATTCCTGGTTGCGTCGAGCCGTCCTTTCTTGACTGAGCTGACATTCCAGAGCTAACATCTCGCTATATTCCGCAAGCTTGTTCCATGTCTCCTCTGGATCTTCCTCGTCACGATCCACTACGATAGGAGCCTTCCCTCTATCTCCATCTTGGTGTGAGGTTTGGTTATGTACCGAAGATGGTTCAACATTAGAGTCCTTGATTCTCCCGTGATGCCATCTGGTACTATTCCACTCTCCAACCTCACAGCTTGTTGGGGTGAAGATGGTGTTGGCACCATCAAGAGGTGGTGGATGACTAGAGGTATGTGAGGCTAGTGAGTTTGGTGGTAGTTCTGAGGAAAGTGACAAGTGAGGGAGTAATTGGAACTGTGTATAATTGGTATAGAATATGTTTATAAACCCAGGGAGATCGACGTACGAATCGTGGGACGTTCCTTCTTCCCGGAGATAACTTCGAGATATACTCTGTGCCCATTCTCTCCACTGAGGTGGTAAGAGGTTTATCAACTGTCTGACCCCTTCATACTCCGTGATTCAATGCTGGTGAGCTCTTATCCAAAGTTGGAAGTACTCACGCAGGGAATTCTTCATTGTCTCTTCCGGGCATAATTGATACGATCTGAAAGAAAGGATGGCTTACTTAGGCGAGGTGTTATCTGGTTGGGGTGCCATATTCATAAAAAGATGCAAAATGGTTTAGATGAAAGAGGATAACTTTCTGAGTTCTGATTTAAAAACCTTCCGCTAAAGTTTTTCGTAGTAACCTCTGTTGTTGAGGTCTAAATGTGAATGTTTCGAAAGTCAAGAAGGTTATTCATTATGGCAACTGGTGTTCAACTGATTCATGACTTGTCTAAGTCATAACTAAGTTATTGAGTAACTAAGTTCTCTAAAGCATTCTGATTTCTAGCCGGTACTATGTTAAGAGACAGTTCTTACTGAAGAATTTAGCATTACCTTAATACCTCGGCTGCAGTCAGAGCAGGGATCGCGAAGCTTTTATCGAGAAAACTGCTTAGTTTTGAAATTCAAACCCGGACTAAAGTGTGATAAGAAGACTCTCGGGTTTCAGAGCAAACTGCTCTGATACCACTCTATCACGACCGGCCTTAGCTAAGGATAGCTAAGTTCGGGGAACCATGACTAGGGATGGGATTAAAGAAGCGGGGACCATTCTGTCCAGGATCGCCACTGGTCGGCTCTCAAAGCTTAGATCAGGTTCAAGATCTAATCCTTCTTGCTTGAGTACATGCTTCGGGTCATGAACGTACCTTCTAAGTTATGACACGTGAAACACGTTGTGTACGTTCCCCAAGTTCGGAGGCATGACTAGTCGGTACGCTACCGGCCCTATTCTTTCCAGAATTTCGTAGGGTCCAATGTATCGGGGTCTTAGCTTTCCTTTAGCGCAAAATCTGACCATCCCCTTAGACGGAGACACTTTCAGGAAAACTTTGTCACCGACCTCGAATTGTATCTCGGTCCGTCTATGGTCGGCATAAGACTTTTGTCGAACCTGGGCTTCTTTATTTCTCACCATGATTTGGCTAATGGTTTCCACCATATCGTTTATAGCCTCTGGACCTAACACATTTCTTTCGCCGACACATCCCAATACAGTGGTGACCTACATTTTCGGCCGTAGAGTGCTTCATATGTTGCCATGCATATAGTGGCCTGGTAGCTGTTATTGTAAGCAAACTTTACTAAGGGTAGCACCGGTTCCCAATGACATCCTTGATCGAGTACTACAGTTCTCAGCATGTCTTCAAGAGTCTGAATTGTTCTCTCGGATTGTCCGTCTGTCTGAAGGTGGAATGCGGTACTGAAGTTTAACCTAGTACCTTATTCCCGTTTAAACTCGTCCAGAATCGTGAGGTAAACCTCGTGTCTCTATCTGACGTGATTGACACGGGTACACCATAAAGTCACACGATTTCACGGACATAGAGCTGAGCTAGCTTCTCTGAGGTGTGGGTGATCGATATAGGTAAAAAGTGAGCACTTTTTGTCAGTCGATCAACAATCACCCATATCGCATTATTTCCTTACCGCGATTTAGGCAATCCAGTTACAAAATCCATTATGATCTTTTCCATTTTCCACTCCGGGATTTCTAACGGCTGCAATTTTCCTTAGGGTCGTTGATGCATTGCCTTTACCTGTTGGCAGACTAGACATTTTTGGACGAAGGTGGCTATGTCTTTCTTTATACTGTCCCACCATAATTTCTTCTTCAAGTCCCGGTGCATCTTCGTGTTACCAGGGCGGGCGGTATAAGGCGTGTCATGGGCTTCGCTCAATATGTCGTTGCGGAGTTTCTCATCGTGAGGAATGCATAGTCTTCCTCCCAAGGTGATTGGATTGTCCGCTTCTTCACGATACTCCTTGGACTCTCCCATCCTTATTCTCAGTCGAATCTTTTCCAGCATCTCGTCCTTTCTTTGAGCATCCAAGATTCTGCTCCTTATATCTGGTTCAATAACCAGGGTGGCTAGGATACCTTCCACCGTGTTGGTTGGTGGCAGAGAATCTCAAGATTTAGTTTGTTGAACTCTCTAATGAGGGTTTCTTCGCTAGTGAGGAGAGATGCTATCTGGGGTGAAGCTTTCCTGCTGAGAGCGTTGGCTACCATATTAGCCTTTCCGGGGTGGTAATTTATCCCGTAGTCATAGTCTTTTACCAATTCGAGCCACCGACTCTGTCTCATATTGAGGTCTCTCTTCCTGAAAAAGTATTTGAGACTCTTGTGGTCTATGAAGATTTAACATGGTACCCCGTACAGATGGTGTCTCCAGATCTTTAGGGCGTGTACTACTGCTGCCAATTCCAAGTCGTGAGTGGGATAG
>JAOWBJ010144546.1:0-12430 GCA_028566335.1 Monarda citriodora | reverse complement strand
GGATCCAAGTCCGGAAATGCCTTCTGCGCGGCCTCCAAGGCCTCCACGGCGAACTCCTCGCCCAGGACACTGCCGGCAACCAATGCCAGGTTCATGAAGCGATCAGAGAGGAGGAACCTCTCAGTGAACGCCCTCATGACTGGCCCCTGAGAGGCGACAAAAGCAGCTTGGAGGTCGGCAACCTCCTTCTCCTTCCTCGCAGCCTCCGCCTTAGCAGAATCCGCCTCCACCAACTCGCGACAAGCAGAAGCAGGTCGCTCCTCCACCTCATCGCGCTCAGCTTGCAAGCGTATAAGCTCCCCATCTTTTTCGGCCGCAACTCGGGCGGCCACCTCCTTCTTCAGCAGGGCTATCCCCTGCGACATAAGCTCTCGCCCTCTCTGCACACCACAAGGTATCAGTATAGTTCATAAAATGTTATAAGCTAACTCATATTATTGTCTTACCTCAGCATCAGAGAGGGGCAGAGTATTCACCGGGTCACCGGTGAGGTCGACCGTCTCGTCGATCTCCAACAGATTATGGGAGAGATCCTCCCCCATCTTCATCCCCCTCCTCAGCCTCTTGAAGGGGGCATCACTCGGGACGTGCTCCCTGATCTGTGGGGAGAGATTATCCGTCACAGTCCGGTCCGAACGGGACTGGTCAACGACCATTGTAGCCGCCGGACGCTTGGTGCTCGGCTTCTTCGGAATCGTGGTCCTGCTCAAACCCACTGCGAACACAAACAAAAGAGTGTTAGCAACAACAAAGTATAAAGACAGACAGAAAAGAAGACGACAGACACAACAAGGATCCTTACCCTTCACCATCTCCCCCTTGGTAGAAGGATCACGAGGGTTGGACCCCCGCCTTCGATCTCTCTCCCAACCTCCTCATGAGATCGGGATAATGGTTGGCCGGTGTCAACCTCTCAAGTATGCCAGTCTACCACGCGAACTCCGGCACGCGAAGTTCAGCGGCTTGCACGAAGAAAAACTTCGAGTGCCAGCCCTGAACTTTGTTCGGAATGTCAATTGTGATGCTGCGACGGGGCGTGGCATAGTACCCGCTCCCAGACATCTTAAAGGACAGGAATCAGAAAAGATCCATATCCGCGGCGGGCTCTTCCGCGAACAGGAAAGATAAATAAACGAATAAATTTGGGGTCAACTGCCCTAATGGCAGCTGATGCATACCCAACAGCTCACTCAAGTCGTCGTCTAGAGGGAGTTTGAGACCGCTACAAAGCGAGTCTTCGTAGACAGTAACAAACCCCCGAGGAGGGCAACAAGCACGGTCCATTGGACCGGGAATAATAAATGGGGTATTAACAGGCAAAAATCCCTCTAATGCCCTAACGGCGGACACATTCATGGACGAAGCGAAGGAATTGACACTACCCACCCCTTCTGCCCCCCAATATGCTACTGTGGAAGGCTCATACCTAGCCTGGCCCACATAGTATATATCTACAGTTTCGGGATTATCCCCAAAACCAAGAGAGAATGCAACATTAGCTACGGCAGATTTAGAAGAAACAGAAGCCATACTTACTTTGATTCTTGATTTGAAGATGGGAAATCGACAACAATAGCAAATGTAATAGCACATAAGAAATCGCCGGAGAATTTCGAGAGAGGGCTTTTCTGTTTTCTTTCGCGATGAAAATGAAAGTGTGGAAGTTATTTTTCTCAAAAGCTTCCCATATACACTTCAAAATCGGCGGAAAGACGTGTCGATACCATATTAGGCCGCCAACCTCGGAATCCCAACCGGCGCATTTAATGCAAAGTAACTGACACTGTGTCTGTCCGAAAGGTACGCCTCTTTAAATTCAAGATCGGAGTTCGCAAGCTCGCATCCTTTTTGACGGGGGGAACCGGTTCGCAAGCTCGCGTCCACTTTGACGGGGCCAACCAGTTCGCAAGCTCGCGTCCACTTTGACGGGGGCAACCAATTCTCATGCTCGCGTCCACTTTGACGGGGGCAACCAGTTTGCAAGCTCGCGTCCACTTTGAAGGGGGCAATCAGTTCGTAAGCTCACATCCACTTTAACGGGAACAATCAGCTCGCAACAAGCCTCCCTACAACGAGGTATCTCCCGACACATTAATCCATCCTCATCCCTAACTCTCTATGGGAGGGGAGTGCTAGGACACAGCCTATTACATAGGCCCAAGTACTGGCCCAATAAACATGGACCTCGATATGAGCTTGGCCCAACGATATCATGCCCGAACACAAGGCCCAGGAGATCGCAGCCCACCATGTGGCCCAGACCGCATAAGGCCGAGTCCGCATAACGGCTAGCTCACCCCGGACTCCTAGTGCTTGAAGGCTCCTACTCCAAATCCAAGCCCAAGCCTATCCTCAAGATCTGTTATAGAGAGATAGGGATTCAGATATATCTCATGTAAAAAGAAAACAATAAAAGGCCTCATGTATATCTCTTAGGCCCATCAAACTCCGATTATCAAGGAGTTATAGTTAGAGTATGACTCTTTTTGTAAGCCAATAAATAAAGGCCCTAGCATAGGAGGACGACACACACACACTCATACTCACAAAAAGCAATATAAAGTTCCACTTACTCTCCCTTGGACGTAGATCTGTCAACAAAGCAGATCGAACCATATAAATCCCTGCATTCTTCTCTTTTTCTTTACGATCTTTGCATGTTAACAGGCTCATAAAAAGTCGAGATCGATCTGTGGATATCCGAATCCTTATCTCTCTATAATTGTCTTTGAGATAAGCTAGGAGTAGGAGTCCTCATTGTTGTAGGATTCTTGACAGTGAGATATGGTTTGAGCTATGGGCCGAGGTGGGCTTTGTCCGATCTGGGCCGATCCATGTATGTGATCTTGTCGGGCTAGGCTGTCTTCGGAATGGGCCTTGTGTTCGGGCCGAATAGCATTGGGCCGACCTCTTATCGAGGTCCATATTTATTGGGCCTCGTGCTTGGGCCTAGCTGTTAGGCCATGTATAATCACATCCCCCCATTGAGAGGTAGGGATGAGGATATGTTTTAGTGTCTGAGCATACCCCGCTGAAAAGAGGTGAGCGTATGAACTGGTTGCCCCCGTCAAAGTGGACGCGAGGAGCGTGCATACCCTGCTGAAAAAAGGTGAGCTCGCGAACTGGTTGTCCCCGTCGAAGTGGACGCGACGAGCGAGCATACCCCGCTGAAAAGAGGTGAGCTCGCGAACTGGTTGCCCCCGTCAAACTGGACGTGAGCAGCAAGCATGCCTTAATGAAAATAGGTGAGCTCGTGAACTGGTTACCCCCGTCGGCCTGGATGTGAACAGCGAGCATACCCCACTGAAAAGATGTGAGCTCGTGAACTGGTTGCCCCCGTCAAAGTGGACACGAGCAACGAGCATACCTCGCTGAAAAGGGGTAAGCTCGCGAACTGGTTGCCCACGTCGGCGTGGACGCGAGCAGCGAGCATACCCCGCCGAAAAGAGGTGAGCTCGTGAACTGGTTGGCCCCGTCAAAGTCGACGCGAGCAGTGAGCATACATTGCTGTAAAGAGGTGAGGTCGTGAACTGGTTGCCTCCATCGAAGTGGACGCGAGCAGCGAGCATACCCCGCTGAAAAGAGGTGAGCTCGCAAACTGCGATCTGAATGTGAGGGGGCACCGAGCTGGAGGACTGACACAGTGTCAGTTACATTGCATTAAATGCACCGGTTGGACTTTCGAGGTTTGCAGCCCAATAAGAACATGGCGTTTTGAACCGTTACCCCATGTTGGCATATAGGGTACGATTGTACCGTTTCCATCATCACTTTACAACTTCCGCGAAAAAAGAAAACTCCCAAAATTTCATCGTATGCTGCTGCTACTGCAGTTGCTCCGGTGAAATTCTACTTCTCTTTTCGTGAAAGACTTCTATAGAATCAGTAAGTATGGCTTCATCTTCAAAATCGGTAGCTTCTAAGTTAAACTTTACCATTCCCGCGTGAGAAGCACCAGAAACCGTAGATATATTTTTCATCGGTCAGGGTAGGTTTAGGCCTTCTTTTATGGGATACTCCGGCGTGGTAGCTGTCGGGTCTGTAAATTGTTACCCCTTTTTCCTTGATTTGTCCATGATTAGGGAGTTAGAGCCTTTTTGCCCAAGAATGCGGCGTTTATTATTCCAGGTCCAATGGACCGGGCATGTTCCGCTCCTGGGGGTTCGTGACTGTCTATGAAGATACCCTTCATAGCGTCTTGCGATTCCCTCTCCATCGAGCATATAGGGAACATTTAGAGCTCCATCGACTGCCGTTAGGGCAGTTGACTCCGAACTCTTTCATTCTTTATCATTTTTGGAGTCTAAGGCTGGGGAGCCTATGACTCGGGATATGATTTTTACCTTTTTCACCTTTAAGATGCCGTCCAGCTGGTACTATGCTACACCAGGGACTGACTTCAAAGTTCGTCTTCCGAACAAGGTACAGGGTTGGCACTCCAAATTTTTCTTTATGCGAGCTGACGTTGGTGTACCTGAGTTCGCCTGGCGAACTGGTACTTTAGATAAGATTACTCCCCTGAATTATTATCCCGACCTTAAGGATAGGCTGATTAGGGAGTACGGGGTGAAGTCCACCCTCGTGATCCTTCTGCCGATGAGGAGACAGTTAAGGGTAAGGGTTTCACTTTTGTCTTTTTCTCTTATTTTTCTCCCCCTTGTCCGGAACTAACTTTTCTGTTCGCTATTCGTAGTGGGCTTTGAGAAGGTTGAAGTGCACATGAAGAAGAACAAGAGAACTGCTGTCGTGGCCTATGCTGATGTCACAGTGTCACAGTCCAGCTCGGTGCGAGGCGGCTGCAGCTCATGAAGAGGCGGCCTTGGCTAAGGCTGAGGTCGCCAATGTGTAGAAGGAGAAGGAGGACCTCAAGGCCGAGGTCGTAACCTCTCAGAGCCCCATGCTGCAGGCCTTTTCGGAGAAGCTCCTACTCTCCCGGAGGTTTGTGAAGCTTGCCTCTGTTGCCGGGAGCGTTCTTGGGGAGGAGTTCGTTGAGGACGCTCTGGAGGCCGCCCAGAAGGACTTCCCTGACTTGGATCCGTCCAAGTACAAGTTCTCCAAGCGAACTGCTGAGGAGAGCAACCAAACGTTAGCAGATGTGCGGGGGGTTCTTCGAGAATCCCCTTTGCTGAAGGAGCTGGAGGTCGCTACTGACCTGCTCACTGCGGAGATGGTGTGCTCTACTGATGTGGATTGCGACCCGGATGTGGAGGCATGCTTTGCCAATGAGGAGGAGGAGGATTCTCTAGAAAATGAAGAGATCCCGGAATGACACCCTGAGGATAGGGTTTAACTTCTTCTCCTTTTGTAAATTTTTTTTTCTTTGTAGATGTTCTGTACTTAGAGTGCAGGTAGGGCACTGCTTTTGACCATTAATAAATGAATCTTTTGCTGAAATCTGCTCTTTTTTCCTTTACTTGTCCTTTTTTAATTAGTCTCTGTCTCCTGAGATATTTGATGCGTCTCCCTTTTGTTATCCGTATAAACAAATTGGAAGACTCGCTTGAGATCGCGAAGGCCGAGATCGTTTTTTGGAAAGATAAGCTCTATCAGTCCTCGGCTAGGGTTCCGGTTGGGCCTAGCTCGTCACGCCGTTTAGAGGGTGAGCTGAGACACTGGAAGGAGGAATACGGCCGGACTATCCTAGAATGTGAGCGTGTTGCGAAGTCCGCTCAGGTTAAATATGATTTGCTCCAGGCACAGCATATTGTTCTTCAAGATGAGTTGCAGGAGACGAAGGGAGAGATAAAGACTACGAATAGAGAGCTGGAGAAGATGGACTAGGAGCATATGGCCTACGAGCTATTCGTGCAGCGAGGTGGTGGGGTACCGATCTCAAGGGTGAGGACGCTTGTCACAACATGCAAAGCTTATGGTCAGCGTGATGACTGTGAGCCACTCGTGTTGCATGAAAAGATTCTTGAGATGAAGAGCATAGCTCGGTTCTACAATGCCATCCTTGACAAGTACCCTTCACTCTGCAAGCTCGTTGGGGATCGGTCCTTTGCTGACGAGGCTGGTTCTTCTTCTGCCATTGTCGTTCGGCAGCCCTCGCGAATTATGGATATCCGGCGAGCACAACCTGTGGTGGCTAGAGGTTGCCGAGGTGGGAGGTCGGCAGATCGAGGGACAGCTGTCGCGGGGGAGGAAGGGGACAAGGTCGTGGTTTCGACCTTGACAGATTGATGAATGCCAACTTCGACTCCCCACAAGACATCGTAGATAACTGGTTCAATTTTTGTCCCGGCAACAAGAATCACCGACCATAGTGTTGTAAATAGGAATGTACATTGTAATACTTTCCCTTATAGTATGGTTGCCTTTTCACCATTACTCTTTTCATTATAGCGAACTGTGGGCTTGTTTACTTCTCTTTTGGTGCAACATGTGTCTTTACTTTTTTGAAGTATGGGTCGCTTCTGTTTTGCGATGACCGAAGTCAAAGCTAGTTTGAAGCTGAGTTACTCCTCTTTTGCAATGACCGAGGTCATTGGTGATTTGGAGTGTGTACTTCTCGTTTGCGATGACCGAGACTGTTTTGAAGTAATGGTGTCTCCTTTAGGGGACTTGTAAACCTTTTGTTCGGGTTTATTGAGTCCGGAGATGAGTGTTGTCTCATAAGGGGGACAACCTTAGAGAAATTGTTGTGTGAACTTTTACGTATAAGTGAGGCATGCAAAAGTATGTAATGAGACTCATGAATGAAGGAAAGAAATTTTTATTAATAAAGGTCGGAATTCCGAAAGAACAAAGAAAGTAGAAATATTTACATGAAGCCCTAAGAATGCAACACTACATGTCTAGCCTATGGTTCGCCCACTTATACATAAAACTTCTTCAAATTGGAAATATGCCAAGTGCGGGGTAAGAGTTCACCAGACAAGTGTGCAAGCTTGTAGGAGTCTTTGCCAAGATCCTCTGCAATCTGATACGGTCCTTCCCATGTGGCTTCCAATTTGCCGAGTTTTTCTGCTTTGCCGACTTCATTGTTGCGGAGTACGAGGTCCCCGACCTGGAAGTGATGGTGCTTTACTCGGCGGTTGTAGTAGCGAGCTACCTGTTGTTTGTATTGGGCTTCTTTTATGAAGGTGATCACTCTCTTTTCCTCAAACAAGTCCAAATCAGCTCGGAGGTTTTCATCATTGACCTCTTCCGAAAAGTGTATGACACGAGAGCTCGGCATCCCGATCTCGACTGGTATGACTGCCTCGGTGCCATAGACTAAATTGTATGGCGTTTCTCCATGCGAGGTTCTGGGTGTAGTTGGTAGGACCATAGGAAATTGGGTAGGTTCTCCACCCACGTTCCTTTGGCTCGCCCCAGCCGAGATTTTAGTCCGTTCATGATAGTCCGGTTGGTGACCTCAGTCTATCCGTTAGCTTGAGGATGAGCTACCGAGGTGAACTTTTGTTGGATGTTAAGTTCTTCACATCATTCTCTGAATATTATGTCCATGAACTGCGTCTCATTATCCGAGACCAATATGTGTGGTATCCCGAACCGGTAGACGATGTTCTTCCACACAAAATTGCGGGCATTATTGCTTGTAATTTTGGCCAATGGTTCAGCCTCTACCCATTTCGTGAAGAAGTCGATTGCGACGATCAGGAATTGCATCTGTCCCGGGGCCTTGTCAAAGGGTCCAACAATGTCAATCCCCCATAGCATGAAAGGCCACGGGCTTTGTATGCTGGCGAGCTCTGTTTGCGGTAGTCGTTGCACATTCGCGTGGATTTGGTATTGCGAACAACTCTTAACCAGCTCGGTTGCATCGTGAGTCAACGTTGGCCAATAGTATCCGCTTCGCATTAACTTTTTGGACAATTCTAAGGGTCGAATATGGCTGCCACAGGATCCCTCATGAACTTCTCGCAAGACGTAGTTCTCTTCTCTGGGTCCTAAACATCGCAAGAGGGGCTGGAGGTAGGATTTGCGGTAGAGAACACCTTACTCTAGCGTGTACTTTAGTGATTTTGCGAGAAGCTTTCGGGCTTCGAGCTTGTCATCAGGTAATTCCCCTGTTTCCAAATAAGTGCGGATTGGGGTCATCCAGCTGGGCTCGTCGTTGATGTTGCTCACTTCAACCCCATCAATACTTCTGTTCTGGATATCCTTTACTGGCGAACTGGTTGATTGGGAGGATGCGAGCTTACTCAAGGCATCAGCTCAGTGTTTCTGTCCTCGCGGAACTCTGACCAGTTCAAAGTAGGAGAACATCTGTTGCGAGATGTGGACTTTGAGGTACCTCTTCATCTTCTCTCCGCGGGCTTCACTTGCACTCAATATATGGTTTACCACGACTTGGGAGTCGTTGTAAACTTTGACGGCCTCAATGTTCAGGCTTTTGGCGAGGCGGAGTCCATGAAGAATGTCCTCATACTCCACCTCATTGTTGGTGATTGGGAATGCAAAACGGAGTGAATAGGTTACCTCGTGCCCGTTCGGGCTGATAAGAGCATCCGCAACGCAAACTTGCACGTCCGGGCTGTCCCCCCTCCCACCCGACAGCCTGCGCCCGGGCTCTCTCCCTCCTTGCGCTGCAGGAGCCCAACACCACCCGGGCTGGGCCTGCCCAGGCGTATACCGGCCCAACTCCCAGCCCGCAAAAATTGCCACATGTCACGCATTGATTGGTCAACGCTAATACCGTTGACCAATCACGAATTTCCTCTTTTTTTTTTAATTTTCTATTTTTCATCTATAAATACACCACTCTTCAAATCATTCATCACACCACACTCAAAAATTCATCTCATTACCTTACTTTTCTTCCAAAATTCTTGCAATTTATTTCCGGAAAAAAAAAATTAAAGCAAAAAAAAATGTCTAGTTCCGACGAAATTCCAAGATCGCGCATGTCTTCCGAATCACTTCGCGAACGGTCTACTTCGGACAGTGTCTCGAAGCCCCCACGCCGAGTACGGTCCAGCAAGACAAGCGACGCAACGCACTTGGGACGCATAGACGGTGAACCGTCAAAAAAAAAATGCGTACCACGCACAAGTCCGAAAGTTCCGAAAATAAAGGTGAAAGTGTCTCCTTCGTCGACTTATACAAAACCTACATGACCGATACCACTCTCATGACTAAGGATCAGCTCGCACGTCATAATGTAATGTGCGACTTCATCGAGAAGAAGCTGGGGCTTCCGTCGCGGAAAAAGGACGACTAATTTTTTATTTAGTAGTTTAAAAATTATGTAATTTTTTTTTTCATATTTAGCTTTATGTTTTTTTTTTCCGATTTGTATTGTTAATTTTCCAAATGTTTCAATACAATTCAAAATTAAAAAAAAGAGAACCGAAATTTAAAAAAAATCGAGAATTTTTTTTAAAAAAAAAACGAGTATAATAATAAATTCAATAAATAAATAATAACAATATAAAATAAAATCCACAAATAAATATAATAAATACATCAATAAAATATTAATATCATTAAAATGCCCGAGTCCGGTCTCCACTGCAACCAAAAATTCTGCGCACGGTCTCTGACATAATACAATATAATAATAATATATATATTATTAAAATAATCCGCGCCCGGTCTCTCCGAACCCGTCACTGCTGGTGCTGTAAGTGAAACACACGGGATGAGATAGACTAAAACTAGTGCAAAACTAGTGTTTTGAAGTTGTGCTTGATTTTGAATAAATAAATGAGCGTTCCTTGCGCGGGAGATATCTTGATTCCCACAACTGTCTCACGCGTTTCTACCTTTAATTCTAATTCAATTTAGTCTCACGCGTTTCTACCTTCGATCTCCGCAACAATGGCTTCGCATGATCGGAACCCTAATCGGACCCCAATGTACCCCCAAATCGACCCTTACCACCCCACCGCCCCTCCTCTCCGGACCTCCGCTTCCGCTCGTCTCTACCCCACCGTCGATATGAACGAGTTGGACAACCTCTTCCCGTCTCCAACGCGCGGAGACAACGCGCCGTCGGCGCCGCCGGAGTCCGTGGAGGAGTCGGACATCACGATCCCCGGCGCGATCGTCCACCTCATCGACACGCACTACTCCGTCGAGCTCGCCGCCGGCGATCTCCGGATCATACGCCTCCGGCAGGGAGACAACACCGTCGCCGTGCTCGCCGCCGTCTCCGACGAGATCGAGTGGCCGCTGACGAAAGACCTGGCCGCCGTCAAGCTCCACGCTTCCCACTACTTCTTCTCCTTTTGCCCCCCGCGCGACGGTGAAGACTCGGACTCTAGCGATGAGGACGGAGCGAAGAAGGATAAGAAGAAGACGAAGACGAAAGAAGAGGAGAAGAAGACCAAGAAGAAGAAGGAAAACGATGTGTTGAGCTACGGGCTCACGATAGTATCAAAGGGGCAGGAGGGTTTGCTGAAGGAACTAGACGCAATCCTGGAAACTTCCTGTAATTTCTCCGTGCGGAAGGTGGACGAGAAGGCGGCGAAGGCGGTGATCGGCTCTACAGCGGCGGAGATCACTCCATTAGAGTGGGAAACCGATAAGAAAAAGAGGGAGGAAGTGGAGGGCCAGTGCACAGCGTACTGGACGACTCTGGCTCCGAATGTTGAGGAGTACAGTGTAACGGCAGCGAGGCTGATTGCGATGGGTTCAGGGCAACTGGTTAAAGGAATACTGTGGTGTGGCGACGTAACCATTGATCGTTTGAAGTGGGGAGATGAGGTCATGAGGAAGAGGATGACTCCCGGTGAGAAAACTGAGATCGACCCTAGTACTTTGAAAAGGATCAAAAGGTCATTACTTTTCATTATATATATACTAATGTGGATTATTGCAAAGATTAGTTTATGTCGTCTATTGAGGTTGACATGCTTTTGTTTTCATGCATCTTGTCCATATCTGCTTGTTTTCTTTCAACTTTGTTGAATCAATCACACGCAGACTCTAAACTTGGAGATGGTTTAGTTATGTATTTAATTTGTTGAATGCAGGGTGAAAAGGGTGACTAAGATGTCTCAGAAAGTAGCAACAGGGGTTCTTTCAGGAGTTGTGAAGGTGTCGGGATATTTTACCGGTTCTGTTGCAAATTCTAAGATGGGGAAGAAGATCTTCAGTTCATTGCCAGGGGAAGTTGTCCTTGCTTCTCTCGATGGATTTAGTACGTCCAACATCTTTATACGTTTACTTTCTGAGTTCTGTTTTTCTTAAATGGAGAACCTTGTGAGTTCTGGGCTGATAACTGCATTTATAGCAAGTTCAGATTCCATAGTTTGTAAGTTAGTAGTATCTGTTATCTTCCTGCAGTCCTTATGTAGTAGAGAGTTATATATATATATATATATGATACCATTTCCTCTGGATTAGCTTTGTTAGGAAAGGCCAAACAATTTTTCAACATGGAAATTAACCACGAACGTTGCACATTTATAGTGTGGATAGAACTGTGGAGGATAATCACATTGTAGAAAGTCAAGAAAGCTTTAAAGATGCACATTTTAGGGGATGGAATTCTCCTTTGATGCTAGGAAGTAGCCTCGATGAGTTAAATTTAGCAAATGTAAGAAGTTTCTCCCTCCCATTTCTGGATCTGAACTCTTTCGACAACAGGTAAAATCTGCGACGCTGCTGAAGTGGCAGGAAAGAATGTGATGTCTACCTCTTCCACCGTGACAACTGGGCTTGTAAATCACAGGTAACCTCATAATCTTGATCTTCTCCATCAGCTGTAATCTGAATCTGAGCTTATGACAAGCTTGCCCTTATGAAGGTACGGTGATGAGGCAGCCAAGGCAACGAGCGAGGGGCTAGAAGCAGCAGGGGCAGCATGGGCAGTGTTCAATATAAGGAAAGCGCTCAATCCTAAGAGTGTGTTGAAGCCAACCAGCTTGGCTAAATCTGCGATCAAATCTGAAAAGAAAGCCAAAGCAAAAAGTTCTAGGTATTGAAAGAGGGAGCTTGAGGAGACGAGCCGTAGTCGAAATTTGTGTGATCAAGTCAAATTGCAGTGGTGCTTCATGAAGTAGATGATGAAGGGTTGGAGAAATTGAATAGATGCAGACTGACATATCTGTTTATTGTAAAATTGAATAGATGCTGACTGAGAGATCATCGTAATTCATTTTTTATCCACTGTTGAGTCTCTCCTCTTTACATTGATGTAAATTCATTGGAAATCTGCAAGTGTAATGTAGAACGACCAGATCTATTTGTAATGTAAAACGTCTAGATATAGATTGAAATAAAAGTTTACCGCTGCAGAACCATGAATTGGAGAAAGAACAATTTAAAAAATAAAATATTGGCCCATGCAGATAAATATCAATTAAATTGTAAAAAAAAATTAAAAAATTAGCGCTGTAAAACCATGAATTGCAGAAATAAAATTAAAAGTTCAAAAATAAAAAATGGCTTTAAAAAATTAAAAATTGGCCCATGCAAATAAATATCAATTAAATTGAAAAAAACAATTAAAAATTAGCGCTGTAAAACCATGAAT
>JAOWBJ010144439.1:0-12432 GCA_028566335.1 Monarda citriodora | reverse complement strand
AGAATACAAATTTGAAAAAGGTTTTAAAAACCACACACGTATTCACCCCCCCTCTACGTGTGTGCACGGGCCAACACTTTTACACATTCTTGCTACAACCTTTCAAACTTCCCTACAAAAATAAGACCTATCACCAACTCTTACATTCTTACCACAACCATTCAACACATGCCTACAAAAATAAGATCGATCACCACCCAGATGCCCCGTAGAAGCGATTGCACGTTCCGTAGTCCTAATGGATCAGTATCCGGTGCACGGATACAATATGCATGATGCCATGAAGAAATTCTTCAAGATTCAAACAAAGCTTTTTGCATTGGGAGGATTAAGCAGAGGGGCAGCAATAATTTCTTGAATAAGGAGTTGAAAATGCAGGTCTGCATTAGCGGCTCAATGGAGCTCTCATTTAACCTTGGGATCAGCTTTAAAATGAATAACATGATAAAACTACCCGGATCATGCATGTTGGTTCGGATAATATTTCAAGAATCCCTTGGTCTTTAATAATTTTTATTAATTAGAGGAAAACAGCGATTCGGTCCTCATGTCAAAATCTTGGTCATAGACAAAAGGCAAAATCACCTTCCAATCTCAGCATTCTTGATATAGATCAAATCGGAGAACTCATTTCAAAAAGACTAGTCTGATAGAAGAGAGAACTCATTTAGTCTATGTACCTCATGCTAGTTGTCTACGTAGAGAACTCATCCCAAAAGACTAGTTTGATATGAGAGAGAGAGAGCTCATTTCATCGATATACCTCACACTAGTTGTCTACGCAACCAATGTGGTACAATTGAGTCTATAACAATTCTATTCAAACATATAATAAGAGACCAATCAACCAAAATATGAAAAACTCATCACTTTGTATAGTACACCGGTGGATATGGAGAGGACGCACCACAACTTGCAGCACTGTTACGATAACCAGATTGATCGATCATGTTTTTGTTGGGCCTTGTTACTACGACGAAGAACGTAAAAATAAGTAAGAACGCAAGGGATTTACGTGGTTCGATCCGCTTGAGGCAGATCTACGTCCACGGGGAAGAGGAGAAAAACGTTTATTGCTCTATTGTATGAGAGTTTGAGAGTTTGTGTGCTCTCCTCTTCTATCCTAGCGCCTTTATTTATAGGCTTACAAGTAGAATCATTCTCTAATACAAAGTCTAAGCCCAAATCGGATAACCTTGGGGCTTTATCTATTCTTCTCTACTATAGATATCCGAATCCCTATCTCTCTAAAATATGTCTTCGAGATAGGTTTGGAGTAGGAGTCCTTCTTGTGTTGGAGTCGAGCTGTGACTGGTTCGAGCTGTTCTTCGAGTGGGCATTGTGTTGGGGCCGAACTGTGTTGTGCCGAGCTATTCTCGAGGTCCATCTTTGTTGGGCCTCTTGCTTGGGCCTAGCTGTTAGGCCATGTACTATCACATCCCTCCCCAAAGAGAGGTAGGGATGAGGATATAATGTGCAGTATGATAGATGAGTAGGGTTGAATGTGGTTGTAAACCGATTGCCCTCGTCGATAAGATATTGACGAAATCAATAAATCACACTCCCGTTGAAAAGATGTGAGCTTGCGAACTAATTGCCCTCATCGAGATGGACGAAGTCAATAAATCACACCCCGCTGAAAAGATGTGAGCCTGCGAACTGATTGCCCTTGTCGAGATGGACGAAGTTAATAAATCACACCCCGCCGAAAAGATGTGAGCTTGCAAACTGATTGCCCTCGTCGAGATGGACGAAGTCAATAAATCACACTCCACTGAAAAGAGGTGAGCTTGCGAACTGATTTCCCTCGTCGGGATGACGAAGTCAATAAATCACACCCCGCTGAAAATAGGTGAGCCTGCGAATTGATTGCCCTCGTCGAGATGGACGAAGTCATTAAATCACACCCCGCTGAAAAGAGATGAGCTTACGAACTGATGCCCTCGTCGAGATGGACGAAGTCAATAAATCACACCCCGCTAAAAGGAGGTGAGCTTATACTGAGAAGAGAGTTGCGAACTGTAGGGTAGCGAGATGAATCTGAAAGGACGCCGAACTGAAGCACTGATAGTGTGTCAGTTAATGCGCATGTTCGACTCCCGAGGCTTGCGGCCCAATAAGATCGTGGGATTTGAATCAACTTTGAAAATAAAGCTTATAGGGCACGCTTTCGGGAATCATTCATCATTTTCAAACTTCAAAAATCCCAAATTCTCTGCATTCTGCTCTCATCGCCGCTGCAACTTTCGGTCGATATCGCCGTCAACAACCGCTAAACTTTTCAAGTAAGTCATGGAATCTTCTTCTTCTTCAAAGGCATCATCGGGTAGGGTAGAATTCTCTATTCTTCCTCGCAATGTGCCCGACGGCGTTGAATTTTATAAAGTAGGCCAAGATAAATCCACACCATCATTTGTAGTATATTCCGGTGCCGTTGGGCAGGGGGTGTAAATAATTATATTTTTTCTGTCTCTTTGTCGTCCGTTAGGGACTTTCTTTCACTATTTCCTCTGCCGGAAAATGCAGAGTATATTATTTCGGGCCCAATGGACCGAGCATGTACCCCGCCGGTAGGGTACGTAACTATTTGTGAGGACGCTTTGCATAGCAGCCTCCGATTTCCCCTTAATTCTGCCTACTGTGCTCTGTTAGAGACGCATCAACTGCCACTAGGGCAGTTGACTCCGAACTCGTTTGTTCTTCTTTCATTTTTGGAGTTTAAGGCTGGGGAGCCTATGACTCGGGATATGATCTTCACCTTCTTCACATTTAAAATTTCTTCGAGCTGGTACTATGCCTCGCCGTAATCTGACTTTAAAGTTTGCTTACCAAACAAGGTCCAAGGCTGGCACTCGAAATACTTCTTTGTTCAAGCTGCCGATATAGACGTGCCAGAGTTCTCCTGGCGGACTGAAACTTTAGATAAGATAAAACCCTCGAAGAGGTACCTCGCCCTTAAGGAGAGGTTGGTGAGTGAGTACGGGGTGAAGTTCGACCCTCGTGATCCATCTGCCACGGCGGAGACGGTGAAGGGTAAGGATCTCCTCTTCGATGCCGTTGCTTTCCTTTTTAAGTCTTTTTCCTTCTTCTCCAAACTAACTTGTCCTATTCGCTATTCGCAGTGGGTCTCGAGAAAGTGTTGGTGAAGAAGACCAAAAGATCTGCTTGAGCCGAGCCGACGGTGTCCGCTTCCAGCTCGATGCGGACCATTACTGAGATGCTATCCCCGCAGAGCGGGGATAACTTTCCTGTCCAACAACCCTTCAAGAGGATAAAGGGGGGGGGGGGTTAAAGGATTTGGTGGAACTCCCCGTTCTTATTGAGGGGATAGTCGATCTGACTGCAGATCAGGTCGCCCCACCAGCTCTCTCAGAAGTTGAGGTAAATGTCTCACTTTTGCTGTAAGACCTTGTACTTGGTATGGCTTGTGCTAACTAAGCTAGTGCGACCTGTGCAGAGGGCCAAAGAAATGATCTCGCAGGGCATGGCCCTGTTGGAGAAGGGGGCTGCCGCAAAGTTCGCAGTGGAGACGGCCGATCAGGTCAAGCAACTCCGCCTGAAGCTGGTTGAAGCTAAAGCGCGAGCTGCCTCAGCTCGTCAGGAGGAGGTGGCAGCTCTCCAGGAGGCGGCTTCGGCTAAGGTCGAGGCTAAGAGAATGGAGAGAGAAAGCGACGACCTGAGGTCTGAGGTCGTCGCCGCCCAAGATCCTTTGCTGCGGGCTTTTGCAGAGAGGTTGCTCCTCTCAAAGACGTTCGGGAAGCTGGCCCCGTCGGTAGTGTGCTCGGAGAGGAGTTTGCCGTGGACGCCCTGGAGGCAGTGCAGAAGGACTACCTGGACTTGGACCTTTCCAAGTACAAGTACGAGAGGCAGTTCGGCGAAGACCACAACCGGGCTCTGGCTAAGGAGGTGTGGAAAAGCCTTTAGGAATTTCCACTACTGAAGGAGCTGGAGTCCGCCTCCGATCTCCTTACGGCGGAGTCCATCCGTGCAGTCGAGGTAGACCGTGATCTCGCGGTGGAGGCTTGCTTCGCCGAGGCTTGGAAGGAGGAGACTCCGGCAGAGGAGGAGACCCCAAGGGTTGACCCTGAACCAAGGGTTTGTTGATCTTCCTTCCCTTGTAAAACTTTTTCCTTTTGTAGTCCCGATGTAATTACAGTACCACTATGGTACTGCTTTTACCTTTAATGAAATGAAGACTTTTTTCTCCATCATATATGAGTTCGCCTTTATTTTCTTTGCTTTAATCAGTCTTCTGAAAAGTATGACGCTTCACATCTCTGTGATCACATAAATGAGCTGCTAGATTTACTTGAAGACGCCAAAACCGAAATAACCTTTTGAAAAGATAAGTATCATCAGGCCAGTGCTATGGTTATGGCTGGGCCTAGTTCGTCAAGCGGACTGGAGAGCGAGCTGATTCATTAGAAGGAGGAGTACGGTCGAGTAGTCGAGGAGTGTGAGCGTATTGCTACCTCGGCACAAATCAAATATGACAAACTCCATGCGCGGTATACCTTGCTTAAAGATAAGTTGAAGGAGGCTAAGGACGAGCTGAAGGAGGCGACTAACGAACTGAAGGTGAATGACAAGATGGCACATGAGCATGCAACTTATGAGATATTTGTGAAGCGAAGTGGTGGCGTCCCGATTTCCGAAGTCAGGAAGCTTGTCACCAAGTGTTCTGCTTATGGTCGGCGGGCTGATTGCGAGCCCCTTGTGCTTCACGGTCAAATTCTCAAGCTGAAGAGGATAACTGGTTTTTACCAAGTTATTCTGGATAAATATCCATCTCTGTGCCGGCTTGTCGGAGATCGCTCGTTCGTTGTGAAGCCGGTCCTTCCACGTCGGTTGTTGCTGTTTGCCAGCCTGTGCGAGCTGTGGAGGCTCGACAAGTTCGACCTCTTGTTGTCAGAGATCGTAGAGGTGGTAGGTCAACGGGTCGGAGCACAGGTGGCCGTGGAGGAGGAAGAGGACGAGGTCGGGGATTTGACCTTGATGCTGTGCTCAATATGGACTTCAACTACGTGAGCAAATGACTTAGCTTTAGTCCGTCTCTTGGGCCTCCCCAGCCTTAGTGTTGTAACAATCAAACTTGTAATTTGTAATACCTTTGTATTTCAATAACAAAGTATTATTACTCCGTCATTCTCCGAACTTCATTAATTCCTTTTGCGGACTAAGTTACTTCTTTTTTGCGATGACCGAACTCATAGCTGGTTTGAAGTGCAAGTGCTCCTTCTTTACGTTGACCGAAGTCATAGCTGTTTTGGAGTATGAGTAATTCTCCTTTGCGATGACTGGGGTCAAGGCTGGTTTGAAGTAGTGGTTCTCCTTTATGGACTTTAAACCCTTATGTTGCGTAGCATTTAGTCTAGGAGATGTATGTTATCTCATAAGGTGGCCAGCCTTAGAGAATTGGTGTGTGAATTTTCATGTATAAGTGAGGCATGCAAACATGTAATGAGTCTCATGAATGAATGAAAGAATTTTTATTAATAGAGGCCGAAATTCCGAGGAAACAAATAAATAGGAAACTTACATGAGATCCTAACGAATGCAATCTAAATGTCTACCCTATACTTCGTCCACTTATATATAAAAATTCTTTAGATTGTAAATATGCCAAATGCAGGGTAAGAGCTCACCAGATAGTTGGGCGAGCTTATAAGAACCTTTGCCGAGATCTTCTACGATCTGGTATGGTCTTTCCCATGTGGCTTCCAATTCTGAGCTTCTCTGCTTTACTGACCTCGTTATTGCGAAGTACTAGGTGTCCGACTTGGAAGCGATGATGTTTCACTCGACGATTGTAGTAGCGAGCTACTTGCTGTTTGTATCGAGCTTCCTTTATGAAGGCGAGTTCCCTCTTCTCCTCCAATAGGTCCAGGTCAGCTCGGAGTGTGTATTTCAGCGATCTGGTGAGAAGTTTTCGAGCCTTGAGCTTGTCATCTGGAAGTTCTCCCTTCTCCAAATACTCTCGGATAGGGGTCATCTAGTTCGGCTCATCATTTATAGCACTCACTTCAGCTTCGTCAATGCTTCTGCTCTGGACGTCTTCGACTGGCGAACTTGATAAAGTAGATGCAAGCTTACTTAAGGCATCAGCTTGGAGGTTCTGTCCTCTCGGAACTCTGATCACTTCGAAGTACGAAAACGTCTGCCGCGAGCTGTTGAGTTCATCGAGGTATCTTTTCATCTTTTCACCGCGAGCATCACTTGCTCCCAATATGTAGTTTACAACGACTTGGGAATCATTTTAGATACAGCCTATACATCAAGGCTCTTGGCGAGGTGAAGCCCATGGAAGAGAGCCTCGTACTCCACTTCGTTGTTTGTCATTGGGAAAGCGAATTGGAGTGAGTAGGTTACCTCATGCCCATCAGGACTGATAAGTAGGATTCATGCCCTGCTTCCTGCTTTCCCCGAACCTGCCAGTTCGCATGTGCTTCCTTTGGTAGCTCAGTTTCCATTCTCTTCGGGGTCAGTTCGGGAGCTTTTGGATCCTCTTTGAACTTGACCTCAGCTAGAAAATCAGCTAAGGCTTGTCCTTTTATAGCTTTTCAGGGATGAAAAGATATTTCATGTTCCCCGAGTTCAATGACACTTCGCAATGCGGCCTGAAGCTTCAGGCTTAATGAGGACTTGGCGAAGTGGTAGGTCGGTGAGGACTTGGATTGGATGTGCATGGAAGTATGGCCTCCGTTGTCTTGCAGCATTGACCAGCGGCGCAAGAGCGATCTTCTCCAATGGTTGGTACCTTAGCTCGGGCCCTTTGAGAGCTCGGCTTATAAAATAGACGGGGAGTTGGCGACGCACCTCTTCTCGGATCAGCACTGCACTGATGGACTCGTCTGAAGTGCCACGGTACAACGATAGAGTTTCTCCTTCCTTCGGAACAGATAGTGTGGGGATATTGGCGAGGTAACCTTTGAGGTCGTCAAAGGCTTTGCGGTGTTCCTCCCTCCATTCGAAGTTTGGTGCCTTCTTCAGAATTTGGAAGAATGGGAGCTGCTTTTCTGCCGCATTTGGGAGGAAATAGCTCAAAGCAGCGAGGCATCCTTTCAGCTTATGCACATCGTGGATCGACTTGGGTACCGCCATGTCTTTGACGACCTGAACTTTGGATGGATTTGCCTCCAAGCCCTTCTGCGATATCTAGCAGCCCAAGAATTTTCCAGCTCGCACCATGAAGGTGCATTTTTGTGGGTTCAACTTCAAGTTAACACTCCGGAGAATGTCGAAGATAGTTCGGAGATCGCCTAGCAGGTACCCTCCTCTCGGCTCTTGACGACTATGTCATCGACATAAACCTCAACGATCTTCCCGATGTGGGGCTGGAATATCTTGTCGACCATTCTATGGTAGGTCACTCCCGCATTTTTTAGACCAAAGGGCATCTTTCTATACGCAAAAACTCCGAAATCAGTAATAAAGCTGTTTTAGGGGCGTCTTCACTACTCATTAATACTTGATGGTACCCTTTATACAAGTCTAAAAAATAAAAAAAGCTACAGCCAACTAGGGCTTCTACTTTCTTATCTATGTTGGGTAGGAGATAAAAATCTTTTGGGCAGTGTTTATTGAGATTGGTATAATCTATGCACATCCGTCATCCTCCCCCAACTTTTCAGACCATCAACGGGTTGGCTATCCAGGTCGGGTACTTGACTTCGAACAAAATCTTGGCATGGAGCAGTTGCTTCACTTCGTCCTGGATTACCCGGTTCCTTTCCGCAGCGAACTGTCGCTGTTTTTGCTTCACCGGCTTAATGTTGGGATCGATATTAAGCTTCTGAGTGATAATTTCTAGGGACACCCCGGTCATGTCAAGGGGTGTCCATGCGAAGACATCTCTATACTCTTTGAGGAGCTGGATCATCTGCAGCCTGTGTTGAGGTGGTCCGGCAAATCCAACCTTGACGATCTTATTGGGCTCGTCGACATATAATGGGACCTCCTCAATCAGTGGGGCTTGTGCATACGGTGTCTTCTCTTGTTCCAGCTCTGCGATCTACTTTGATTTCTATGCCTGGTGGTGCCGCTCCGTTATCTCAGCACCTCGCAATGCGATTTGCATGCATTCCTTTGCCCGTTTCTGGTCGCCCCTGACCGTGACCACTCCGTTCTTGGTTCGGATCTTTATCATCAGATGGTAGGTCGAGCAGACGGCTCTGACCGCATTCAATCAATCCCTTCCAAGTATGATATTGTACGGCGACGGGGCTTGTTCCGCAAAGAATTAGACTTGTGTGGTGGAGCTCGCTGAAGATCGCCTTACCGTGACAGGTAAGCTTATAACTCCATTTTGTCGCATCTCATCTTATGTGAAGCTCTGTAATGGCAGTGGTGATGGGGTTAACCGAGTTGCATCAATGCTCAGTTTATCAAAACACGTTCTAAAGAGAACGTTGACGGATGCTCCACTGTCCACGAACACCCGGTGCACCAACTTGTTGGCGACCCCAGCCTGGATGACAATGGCATCGTGGTGCGGAGTCTTAGCTGGGACCGGATCGTCCTCGGAGAAGGTGATGGCCTCATCTCTCTTCAGTTTCTTGCCGGTGGGCTCCTCCGAGCTAGGACTCCGAGCTTTGGCCTTCAGGGAGGACTCCGTCTGCCCCAGAGGCAGCCCGGTTATAGCCTCAATCGTCCCATCGAATTTGGACGTGTCATCTTTGTCATCATCGGGGTCCTACTTTGCCTTTTTGTTTGATTGGGCGTTGCAGCCATCCTTTCCCCGGTTGCGACTTCGTTTGTTCTTGCCTTGCCCATTACCGTGGCCTTGATACCTTTTAAGGGTGCCATCTTGCACCAAAGCTCGATGCTCTCAGCGAGGTCCTTGCATTCCTCCGTGTCGTGGCCATGGTCCTCATGGAAAGAGCGGTAGCGCTTCTTAGACCGGCGATCAACCGGCCTCTGCATGGGTGAGGTTTCTCGTACATATTTGTATGTAGCTCGTAGATCACCGCCCTCGACTTTGTTAAGGGAGTGTGTTGAGCTTGGTCGGAATTTTGCCGAGGTCCCAACCTAGACTCAATACCTTGACGAGGTCCTAGTCTGGACTCCAACGGACCTTTCTGTAGCGTCTCATGAACGCTACGCCGACCTGAGCTCTGGTTCCCGCGATCCGCGGCCTGCTTCTTCTTGCCAGATGATTCGCCCCTATCTTGATCGCGTTTCCTTCGATCAACATCATCAGCACGGGCGTATTCATCGGCTATCTTCCAGAGCTCTAACTGGGTTTGGGGCTCTTGCCTTACAAGCTCCTGGGATAAGGCACCAGGTCACAGGATGTTTTGAAACGCCGAGATGATGAGGACGTCGCTAGCCTCATCGACCTTCAACGCTTCCTGATTGAATCTCGCTCAGGAAGTCATTGATGGATTCACCCTCCGCCTGCTTGATCATTAGAAGTTGTGTTGGGGTGTACTTTGGCTTCGCCTTTTGGAAGAATCTCCGCTTAAAGACCTCCACTAGCTTGCTGTGCGAACCAATGCTACGCGGTGGTAGGCTATCGAACCACACCCGAGCGGTGTCGACCAAGAGTTAGGGAAAACATTGCACATGTGGACATCGTTGAGCCTTTGATTCCACATGCTATATTGGTACTAACCAAGGAAATTTCTCGGATCCCTTTGGCCATCATAAGGTGGGATGCTTGGTACCTTATAACGGCTCGGAAGACGAGCTACGCAAATCTTCTTGGTGAACGGGGTGGTTAGCATCCCGTATCCTTCAAATCCTCATCCTCGGTTGTTACATCTTTCATCCGAGTGAGATCGCTGAGGAGACTGTAGTGAACCCACACTTTTTTTGTAATTTTCCGATTGTAATATGTAAACTGGAATGGAAATGAACACAAATTGCAGTAGAATGTTGATCGAACAGTGAAGGTGTGAGGAAGAAAGAGAAAGAAGGAGAGAAGGACTAGAAATTTCTATTTTTTCCATAATCACCAGAAAAAAGAATAACATCCTTATATAAAATTCTACCCTATGCTAGTTCAACTAAAAACCTACCCCCGGGAAAGAACCAGCTAAGAAAACCCGGATGGAGCTTATAAAATGCTAAAAAATAAAATAAAAGCTATACAATTCGATTACCGAATAAAACTAACAAGAAACATTAAATTTTTTTTACCAAATAACAATTCTTCCACAAACTACCAATTCAGAAATTTGCCTTAATGGAACACGTGAAGAGCCTAGTCAATTCCATCTGTGAAGCAACCAAGTCACAGTTTACTGCTTTGCTCCTTTCCTTCTCCAAAATTCCCAATTTCAGAACACCTTCATCCTCTTCACCATTTTCCTGTGAAATTCCCAACTTAATGTTCATGACATTACCCCCTCTTGGAGATGATCCTCGTCCTCGAGGATCGTAAGATGAAAAAGTGCAACAAATATAATTCACGCCTACAATAACCGAAGCATAGAACACCTTCCACCACCACATCCAGTCCTCCACACAGAGGTGCATATACGTTAGAACCACGGAGACTTCCACACAGACTATCACAAGTAACAAGAGAACGATCAATAGAAACCCGAAAACATAATAGAATATCTCGAGCCACATGCTAGACATGATGAAGATAAGCTCGATGAAAAGGGTCCCGAAAGGAAGAGTTCCAGCACCAAAAACTAGCAGCCACGAAGGGTACCTTTGAGCTGGGATTTCTAGAGGGATCTGATTAGTTCGAATCGGGTATTTAATAGGCTCGGCTCTAAGAGTCCTCCTAGGAGAGTAAGTGGCACTGAAATGCAGAACCAGAGTAAATAGAATATGAAATATAAGGAAATTGGGATTGCACCAGTACTCTTACTTCCCCATAGTATGAAATTCAAGAAAGTTGGGATCACAAAAGCAATTCCTGGGAAAAAAAACATGCTATAGACCAAGAAACTGATCTCCACCTTTCGCTCGATCCTTTAATAGTAATCCACAAACGAACACCGCCATAACCAGCTGCGATTCCTAGAAAAAGATAAAGCATAATCATCCCGGTTAACAGCATTCCTCTAGAAGCAGGAAATATGAAACCAAGTGCATCAAAAACAATAGGAACAACAACCATTCCAGTAATCTGAACTCCATCTCCTACCATCACGGAGGGTAATTTCAAATTGGATGGCTCTCGGAAAACATCACCAATGACGAGCTTCCATCCTGAAAGTTCCTCATGCATCTATGCTTGAGATTCCTTGTCCAACTCTTCATACCTAGTCAAATCTCTCTTCACTGTCATGAGAAAGATGATGAACACAATCCCAACCAAGAAGGATATGACCAACACAGAGTTGAGAATCGAGAACCAATGAACACGAGCGCCTTCCATCTTCAGATAAGCATCCCATCTAGATGGCCACTTGATGTCACTTTTCACAAACACAACTTCATAAGTGAAGGACACTCTCTTGCTCCTTTATCACCTGCGGTTTTCCAACCTCGAGAGGACAACTCACAAGTGTCGAATTGTCATACATATAGATTTTCAACATCTTTTCAGGCTCATACTTCATACTACACGGGACAACCTCAAAACTAACAATCTCATACCCCGATTGTTTAATGTTATCCACTTTCGTGATTATCCTCATGCCTTTGTCTCCAACATCGATGATCTCAACACCCGTTCCTTCGTACTCGTTGATAAGGAAGGAGAAAAGTATATTAACCTCAGACCAGCTAGAGCAGTCAACAGTCTTCACCACAGAATCAAAAACATTTATCACGAATCCGAGGTACTCGGGAATGAGCTCCTCGCAGTTGTTCATGAAGAACATTTATAGCAATTCCTTCTTCCTCTAATGTAAGCATCTCACTCCAATCCCATCCTTCCGTGTCTGTGCACGTCACCAATTTGTATCACACTTTAAATAATTCTTGTGCTTCCTCTTAAACTTGGCAAGTACACTAGTTTCTAGTAGTTCGTCCGATTTTTTAGAACTGGTTCATCAGGTAAAATACATGATACCAAGCATGCAGAAGCATTGAATTTCTCAATAAGAGGGAGAGTTGCTGAACAAGGCATTATTAGATTGACCATTGTATCAGTTATCCGGATTTCAAAATGGGCATAAAGATTATGAAGCTGAAAGCCAAATTCAGAATCTGCAATGGGACTAGATCCAACATGATGCAAAAGATGAGATTTATCTTTCACGAGAGAAACATAAGCGTTTATCTCTGGTTTGGATGTGAAGTAAATAATTGCTACTTCTACAACCGCATTATGTATTCCAATATTAGCATTTCCCCATGGTATAGTAATAGCGACACCTACTACAGGCTCCACAACTTCTTTTTTATCCTTGATTCTCTTGCTCTCCTCATGCTCCTTGTCTCTCAACAACTCCCTCTCTCTATCACGGTCCAGTGAATCAAATTCATGCTTCCCAAACTCTCCCTTCTTCATTGTCATCACAGTCT
>JAOWBJ010144337.1:0-12433 GCA_028566335.1 Monarda citriodora | reverse complement strand
AGAGCAAAAGTTTTTTCCAATGAGCTCCATGGATGTATTTATAGCCTTCTTTGGACCCTTCTCCAAGTTCGTCGAGTCAGCGAGTCGGGTGAGTCGCCAAAAGTAACTCGGACACGTGTCGGCAAGGCATTCGCTGGCAGTTCAGGAGCTTCTTTCCAGTTTATCGGCTAAGTACCCAACCTGGCCAGTTTGCAACTTTAGCCCAGGTTGTGCTTTTTCCTTCAAAACGACCAATTCTTCCGCCGATTTTGGGTCTTTCTTCATGGCTCTTCATCTTACCATGCTCCCATGTACTCCTACTGAATTCCTACACAAAGCACACTAAAAACACATAAAATCCACGAGAATAACATTAAAAACACACGAAATTTTGGGTAACGAAAACTAGCCTATCAATTGCGAACACATTTTTAACTATATAAGAATTAACAATATGATCTTCCGTGCAACCACTCATACCATAGTATCTATAATATATAGTACCGGGTGTTTATTTGCATAACCATAATGCAAATTAATATGCAAATCATATGACAATATTTATTTCCATAAAATCGGGAGATATAGTTAAATATAACCATAAAATATGCTTTTCAGTATATAACCCCAACATCTAAATGTATTTATTGATTTTTTAATAATAATTGGATTATTATTAATTTGTTTATTTATTTTATCGAAATAATTAAATTAAAAATTAGGCTAAATGTGCATAATTGGTGACACGTGAATACATAAGAGTGTTTTAGGTAAAAAAAAAATGATATATTTGGAGGCCGGAGGGCCTTTTCTCAGCCACTTTCCGGCGTGGTATTCCTTCCTTGAAGATTCCCCTATGTTTACTAAGCCGTGTGGTCATTTTGCTTTGGATCATTAGTGCCCCTAAATGTGTTTAGTATTATTTGCATGTGTAGAAATCTTCACATTCTTACTGAATTATTTGCAATTTCTTACCCTATCTTGGACGAAGAAGCTGCTTACATGTATTCACCTTCTCGCTCTATAGCTCATATTTTTGACTTTGTTTCATTGCGTGAATTCAAAGCCATTCTCTCGGCTTGTAATAAAAGCTTCAGTTTTTGAACGATACTTGTACTATTGGGTCTCATTCAGTAACATCTCAAAAGCATCGAATCTCACTCAGTTCCATCTCAAGCAACAAAAAGATCAGTGAGATGAGTGAGTGTCCGATAACATATTCCCATTCCAACTCCGTCTTTTTTTAAAGAACCGAACGGACATTAGGAGTTGAAGTTTATAGACCCCATAATCTTCACGCGGTGAAAACAACATGGAGGTACCGGTGTTTGCTGCCCATATGCCGCCACCATATTTCCCTCTAGTTCTTTATCATGACGTTACGGGGAAAGAACTGGGGTCCTAAAATCATAATTCATCCTTTGTAATTGATCGCTTGATCGCTTTGTAAAACTAATGACAATCATATTTGATATGCACGAATAAATATTAGAAATGAAATATGTGAAATATATGAACACATAACAAATGGTGGGTATGGATCAATAATAATAATTGGATAGGCAGTGGAGGCATAGAATCAATGTCGGGGAATTTGTGCCCCATAAGCTGTACAAACTATGTTCCGTGCATCGTACGATTAATGAGGTTGGGGTGTGTTATATGTTTCATCGCAAGTAACTCTGCAAATTCACGAGCAACCACTTCTTTGTCGAATGAGATCGGAGTGTCCAGAGTGTACTTCTCTGGTGGCTTGATGAATTTGTCCCCAAGTCGGGACGTGATGTATCCCCAAAGAGCGTTATGCCTCTACTCTATGAATCCGATGAAATTATTCATTTCGTACAACGTCTGATAGACCTCCCAAAAATAGAAATACTTGTTGAACCGCTCTCGAACTATCACCAGTCCTCCACCATGTTATTCGGCAAGATATGATCCACGTAGACCGCCTGTGGATTGTTGTTCCTCAAATCGCGAATCTCTTGTGCTAGTCTATTCTGAAGGATCTTTTTTTGCTCATCGAGGGATTCATCAAAATCTCTACACAGCCACTGCAGAATGCTTTCAATTACCTCCATTGTTGCAGTGCTGCAATCTGAGTCGTTCGGTTTCGTTGTCAACTCAATCGAGGCGTTCTGGCATGCTGCATAAAATAGTTTGTCATAGTCTCCAGTCACGGTCGGGATGTTCCTGAGAATCACGCTGACGACATGCTTCATCGACCTACCCCGCCATTATGACTCGGTTTCTGCACAAGGCAGCTCCTTTACCACGACCACTGCAAAAAGACCCTACACTGCAAGTAAAAAAAGTCCAAGATGTTAACATCCTTATACTTAGCTATTTTCATTAGATGTTATTTAAAGCAGAAACATAGTCTGAAAGAGAAATAGCTAAAATCCCATTATTTGTTCTCATGCAGTGTTTTGGGAGGATAATGTGACCTTCAAAGTAGAAAAGTGCACATAAGTTGTATTTGAAGGTGATGCAGTTAGTACAGAAGAGCATGAAAGTGGACTGCATGAAGGAAAGAGTGTTGCTGTGCATGAGAAGTCAGTTGCTGTAGATAACAGAATAAAAGCGTGTAAAGAAAGAAACGACTTTTCTGTTATTGAAGCTGTTACAACTCAGCCAATAGGAGATGGCTGATGTGTCAAAGTAGTTAGAGTAGTTAAGTCTAGAACTAGCTATTTAAAGTAGAAATGTTAGCTGCATTCACTGTATTTGATCTTGTACTCAATTCTCTTTTATAAAATGAAATCCAGTTTCTCTTCAATTGCTTCTGAGTACGTTAACAAGTTGTAACGAAAACATGGCTGGGGTCCACAGAAAACAAATGCCTCCGTTGCTCTCGAATCATAATGTTTGGATCAGTGGAAGGGGGCATTGAGGACGCCAGAGCCTCAGGCGACAAGAAAAGTATCGAGGACGTGTACTCCGGCAACTAGTAGCGGGCTTGTTCAGAACGGAAGGAGGCCCCTCCCGAGACCGGGCTCTAATGATGATGAAAGGACGTATTGAGCCTCGAGTTCCGGCACCAATGATGATGAAGGACCGCTGCTACTACGTGAGATTTCTTGCATGATAAGTAAATATTCAAATTCGCATGATCAAATTTGAGAAAAATAAAATTTTAAAAAATAATGGAGCGTTATATTAAGAATATCTGCCTAAAGACTAAAACAACGAGGGTATACAGAGGCAGGGATGTATCGACTGCTCAAATTCGGGATATGTCCAGGTTGAGGTGCGTTCAACACCAGATTCCTTCACTACAAGAAAAGCAGTTATAGACAACCAGGGGCGGATGCACCTTGGGTCAAGGGAGGGCAATTGACCCCCCTTGTATTTTGACATTAACCTACTATTATATTTCTATTGTTATTATTATACTTAAATATATTAAAATGACAAATATAATGTATTGAAAATGATAAATATAATTGTATTTTTAATAAATTATTATTCATAAATTCTAACATATGGATAATATATATTCGAATTAACTATTAATTAGAACTTTATGAATTATACGAAAGTTATATTTTGTTATATAGTAGTGGTATAGTGTAAAAATAATTGGGACGGATATATTATAGTGGAGTTATGGTTCAATTACAAATTTATCAAAGTGGAGTTTGGTTCCCTTTGAAGTGAAAAAGTTTGAACTTAAAATACATTTTTAGGTGGGATCACATTCTAAAATAAACCAGTTGATGTATTTTGTGAATGCATGAAAAAAAAAATCGATACATTTATAATGAACAAATATAGTATAATTTTTGACCCCTTACTCAAAATTCTGAATCCGCCACTGCTACTAGCTATGGTTTAAAAATTGCTCGATTTGTGTAAAGTCGAACAGTATCATATGTATGATGAGACAATTAAGACGATTTACATACGATTGGAATCAATCGGTTGGAGAAGAAACGTCGTCGTCACGTCAGCCCAAATATTTGATCAATAATTGTAAAGGTACACTTCAATATCCGCGTCCACAAGAATCAAGGTGGACCTTATCTATTGATGGCAGATTCGTTCTATAAATACTTAAATAATAATTCATGATCACACAGCAGAAGACCAAAGCATTTAGAAATGGCGAAAGGCACAATCAAATGCTCTGCAAATTATGTTCCTCTCTCGCCCATCAGTTTCCTGGAGAGATCGGCCGTTGTTTACAGAGACAGATTCTCTCTTGTTTATGGAGATCTCACCTTCACTTGGAGCCAGACCCATGCCAGGTGCCGCCGCCTCGCCTCCGCCCTCTGCCACCGCGGCATTTCTCGCGGCGACGTTGTGAGTTTCCTTCTTCTTCCCCCTCTCTCTCTCTACTGGATTTTTCTTACCTGTTTACTGAAATTGTTTAGTTTCAGTTTCATGGATTTAGTTCACTGACTTGATTTTTTTTCCGATCCATAGCCGATTGTGTAGATCGTTGTGAAAATTCCCAATCTGGATTAGTTAATCTTCTTCAATTTATGTAAATTCTGTTTGATTATTGAGATTAGATATAGTGAAATTCAAATAATTTACATCTGAATTTCAGATCCTCTTCGCCATTTTTGAATCAATCCTCCACCTTCAGTAGCTTACTTTTCATAGCAATAATCCAATGCTTGAATTTCTAAAGAACTCTTTGAAACTCATATTTAACTTTTTCACTTCGTAATTGAACTTATAATCTTCAATTCTCTGGTATGTTGAGAATTATCTGGCTTGATTACAGGAATAAAAATTGATTAGTCCTTGTAAATTTCTGGGGATTTTCGTTTCTTGTTGTTTGTTGTTGTCTCTTTATGAAGTACTAATCATTATATATTACTTCTAAGTAAGAAATTATATGTTTTGAGAAAGGTTGCTGCATTGGCTCCAAACATTCCAGCAATGTATGAGCTTCACTTTGCAGTTCCCATGGCCGGAGCTATCCTCTCCACCCTCAACATCCGCCACGATTCCTCCATGCTATCCGTCTTGCTATCGCATTCGCAAGCCAAAATCATCTTCGTCGACTACCAGTTTCTCGAAGTTGCCAAAGGCGCGTTCAAGATCCTATCGGAGAAGGGCATCCAGCCGCCTTCTCTGGTCTTGATCACGGAGCGTCACGGCTCGATCTCCGGAGATAGTGTCGTAGAGTACGAGTCTCTGTTAGAATCGGGGGATAACGACTTTGCTGTGGTGAGACCTAACGACGAATGGGATCCGATTTCTCTCAACTACACCTCGGGCACGACCTCGAGCCCTAAGGGCGTGGTTTATAGCCACAGGGGAGCTTATCTGAATTCCATGGCTGCGATCTTGCTTAATGAAATGCAATCTATGCCTGTTTATCTATGGTGCGTGCCGATGTTCCACTGCAACGGGTGGTGCATGACGTGGGCCATGGCGGCTCAAGGCGGGACGAACATATGCCTGAGGAACATCACGCCGAAGGGGATCTTCGATAGCGTAGCTGTTCACAAAGTCACGCATATGGGAGGCGCTCCGACGGTCTTGACCATGATCATAAACGCGACCGAAGCCGAGAGACGGCCAGTTCCCAGGAAGGTGACGGTAATGACGGGCGCTGCGCCTCCGCCTCCTCAAGTGCTCTCGGAGATGGAGAAGCTTGGCTTCAACATCGCTCACTCGTATGGTCTGACCGAGACATACGGGCCCGGGACCATATGTTCTTGGAATCCCGAGTGGGATTCTTTACCTCTCGAGGCTCGAGCGAAGCTCAAGTCGAGGCAAGGAGTTCAGCATGTCGGGATGGAAGAACTCGATGTGAAAGATCCAGTAACTATGGAGAGCGTGCCTCGGGACGGGAAGACGATGGGGGAAGTTATGTTCAGAGGAAACACCGTGATGAACGGCTATTTGAACGACGAGAAGGCGACCGAGGAAGCCTTCCGAGGGGGGTGGTTTCGGAGCGGGGATTTGGGGGTGAAGCACGACGACGGTTATATCGAGCTCAAGGATCGGTCGAAGGACATCATAATTTCCGGAGGGGAGAACATAAGCACGATCGAGGTGGAATCGGTGATCTTCAGCCACGGGAGCGTTCTCGAGGCTGCCGTGGTCGGGAGGCCGGACGAGCATTGGGGGGAGACGCCTTGCGCGTTCGTGAAGCTCAAGGAGGGGTGCGAGGCGACCGCGGGCGAGATAATCGAGTACTGTCGAGCGAGGCTGCCTCATTACATGGCGCCGAAGACAGTCGTGTTCGAGGATCTGCCCAAGACGTCGACTGGAAAGACGCAGAAGTTCGTCCTCCGGGCGATGGCAAAGGCGATGGGAAGTCTTACTAAGAAGAGTAAGATGTAGTAGTGCTAATGGTGAGAATTTCTTGTGATTAATTAATGTTATTAACTATATTTATATGTATGTTTGTATTTGAATAATCATTTTTGTATGTGGAATCTGAGCTAATGATAATGTAAAATAACTTTTTTTTTTCCTTTTCTATATTTGATTCTATACTTGTGAAACTGTACCATACAATGGTTGAAAGTAGACACCGAAACTTTTAATTTTCTATTTTCTGAAAATATTTTCATTCATATCAATATTTTCCTCTCATATATTTCTACTCCTTTATAAAAATTATTTTTAAAAATAAAAAATGTTACACAATAGTTATGTAGTACAAAATTACAAAGTACCCTTCACATGCCAACACAATTAATATGTTTTATTAATTTTTAATTTATTTAATAAATCTCTTCACATTTTCAATATCAATTTTATCTATTAACTCATGAACACAATTTATATTCAATTCTTCACATTTATACACACAATTATTGATGTTAACCATCTTGATTTGGTATCGATTTTATTCTCAATGTTAATTTTATCTTTACCCTATAAACAAATTTTATATTCAATTCTTCACATTTATAAACACAATTATTAACTTATGTGCCGCCGCAACGCGCGAATACCATACTAATTACTATCGATCATTCAAATCGATCGCTCAAGGCCATTTACACACTACCTCCATCCCCTGCTATTGTGCCACATTTTTATGTCGGTCCGTCTCATCCTATTGTGACCCTTTCCTAAAATGGAAAAGAATTTGTGGCTACAATTATTTTCTTTTTTCTCACAATTAATTACCACCACATATCTTCATTTTATTGATTTTTATACCAAACCAAAAAGGGTACAATAGTAAGGGATGAAGATAGTATTCTTTTTCTCCACACCAACCACAAACTCAAAATCAATCCCATAATAATACTAATAAGGCCTCTCGTCGTCGAAGATCGGCCGTGCGAGTGCTGATGATTAATAGTGAATGACGAGAGTTTATGTTGGAAGAGAGAAAGAGAGCTTTTAGAGAAAATAAGAATTGTATTACTTAGTTTTCTCATAGACTCGATCTAATGGGATTCTACAATTTATAGAATTTCTCCTGCTTGATTCGACTTTACGACTTGGGAAAGAATCAAGAAGAAAACCCAAGAAGATTGACTCATCCTAATCTATTACAATAAAATAATAATAATAATATCCAAAATACAAAGATATGAAAATAAGAGATATACTTCAAAAGAGATATGCTTAGAAGGAAACATAATCCTTGAATCTTGTAGGCTTTATCCTATTCCTAGTTGGACGAGAGTCTCCCTCGCTTGTAAGTTGAGTAGGGTTCGAAGTAGACGGTGTCGTGGGCTGGGCCGTGGCCGTGTCTTGGGCCGTGCATGGCGAGTCTGCATGGGGCGTGCATGGCGAGTCCCTATCAACTCCCCCACCCATGGAAGACACCTTGTCCTCAAGGTGAAGATGAGGATACTCACGGCGAAGCATGGAGACCGGCTCCCAAGAAGCATGTGAAGAGGACCAATGGACCAACCATTGTTCCTGTGGAACACGATCGACGAGCACCACACGCTCGGCAGTAGCCCGGACAGGAGTATCAACCAGATGATGCTGATCAAAAGTAGAAGGCAGTTGATGTGCCGCAGCGGGGATGAACAAAAGGTTTTAGAAGGGATACATGGAAAACATCGTGAATCTTACTATCCACGGGAAGACGAAGGCGATACGCCACTTTACCAATACGCTCAATAACCTCATAAGGACCATAAAATCGGCAACTCAACTTGTAAGAAGTAGGCCGTGAAATGTTGTGCTGTCGGTAAGGCTGTAAGCGAAGAAGAACCAAATCGCCCACGTTGAACTCGATGTCTTTTCGATGTTTATTGGCAGAAGCTTGCATGAGACGTTGAGCATGTCCAATTCGCTGCTTTAGGTCCCGTAGAGTAGACTCACGTTCCTCCAACAGGTCAGCTACAGACTGATTATGAGAGGGCCGGCTGTAGGTCCGAAACAAATTCGGTGGTTCACGCCCAGAAAGAGCCTGGAACGGGGACATGCCAATGCTGATATTAGTCGTGCAGTTGAGGGCAAGCTCGGCCCAAGGAAGAAGATCAAACCAACGAGAGGGGCGCTCGTGAGCGAAGGAACGAAGATACTGTTCAAGTGCTCGATTCGTGACCTCCGTTTGTCCATCGGTCTGAGGGTGGTAAGCTGTAGTAAACTGGAGTTTGGTGCCACTCAGAGCCAACAACTCGTTCCAAAATTTGCTCATAAAGATGGGATCTCGATCCGAAAGCAAGCGCGCCGGAAACCCATGAAGCTTTACAACGGTATTAACGAAAAGCTTGGCAACAGCAGGGGCGTCAAAACCTGTTTTTAGAGCACCAAAGTGAGAATATTTAGATAAACGATCAATAACAACCATTATAGCGGTGAAACCATGAGAAGGAGGTAAGCCGACAATAAAATCCATGGATGTCGATTCCCAAACCATGTCTGGAATCGGAAGAGGTTGAAGCAAGCCGTTCGGTTTATCACGAACGTATTTAGTGGTTTGGCACGTGAAGCATGATGCCACAAATTCTCGGATGTCGCATCGCATGCCCGGCCAAAAGAAGGAAGTAGCGACGCGAGTAAATGTCCGTCTCTCACCGGGGTGTCCTGCGGCCTTGGCGGAATGACACTCGTGGAGGATCGGAGTGCAGGCAGCGGAAGAACGACTTAAATAAAGGCGGGACTTGAAGAAGAGCAGACTACCGGCAGCAGTGACGTGTGGAGGAGCATTGTCCTGTCGAACAACTGCATGTAGGTCAAGAAGGCCAGGTAATGTCGAGTTTTCGTGCTTAATAACCTCCAGCAGCTGTGGCACTGGGCAAGCGAACATCTGAAACTGCTCGGCAACCTCGGGTTCAGCTTCTTGGCGAGAGATAGCGTCGGCAACCCTATTGGACGCCCCGGACTTGTATTCGATAGTGAAGTGAAATCCCATGAGCTTGCGGACATAGAATTGTTGGTCTGGAGTTTGCACAATCTGCGACAATAAGTCCTTCAAGCTACATTGATCACTCCGTATAACGAATTCTCGCCCCAACAAGTACTGTCTCCATTTTTGTACTGCTTTGACGATAGCATATAACTCCTTATGGTAAGTGGAGGAAAGACGAAGACGTGGACCGAGCTTCTTGCTAAAGTAAGCAATGGGGTGCCTGTGCTGCATAAGTACCGCTCCAATTCCATAGTCGCTGGCATCGGTCTCGACAACAAACGGTTCATTAAAATTCGGAAGCCGCAAGACCGGAGTTGTGCTCATAGCCGTCTTCAGAGCTTCGAAACTGGTTGTGGCCGCGGAAGACCACAAAAATCCGTCCTTCTTTAGTAATTCTGTGAGTGGAGCGGCGATGATGGAATAATTCTTGACAAAGCGGCGGTAATACCCCGTGAGGCCGAGAAAGCCTCGAAGTTGCTTGGCGGATGTAGGCTGTGGCCAAGCGAGCATAGCCTCAACTTTTGATGAATCTGCTCGTAGCGCACCGTCCGAGATGATGTGGCCTAGATACTCGATCGTGGTGACACCGAAAGCGCATTTTGAACGCTTTGAATAAAAAGAATGATCCTGAAGAATTGAGAGAACCTGCTGAAGATGCTCGACGTGTAGCTGCATGTCAGGGCTGTAGACTAAGATGTCGTCAAAAAAGACGATAACAAAGTGGCGTAAGTGGTCGCGGAAGATGGCATTCATGGCAGCTTGGAAAGTGGAGGGCGTGTTCGTGAGGCCGAACGGCATAACCAAGAACTCATAATGGCCGTCATGAGTTCGAAATGCGGTCTTGTGGACATCATCCGCGTGCATCCGTATCTGATGGTATCCTGAACGAAGGTCCAGTTTCGAGAATACCCGGGCTGCGTGTAACTCATCAAACAGTTCATCCACCGTGGGGATAGGAAAGTGGTCTGGCGTTGTGGCTGCGTTGAGGGCTCTGTAATCGACACAGAACCGGAAACTTCCGTCTTTCTTACGAACCAACAAGACGGGTGAAGAGAATGCACTAGTACTGTGCTGGATAACTCCTTGTGTCAGCATTTCACGAACTTGGCGTTCAATCTCCGTTTTCTGGAAGTAGGGATATCGGTACGGCCTGACGTTGATGGGCTTGGCGAGTGGCGCTAAGTGAATCCGGTGGTCCCAGCGCCGGGATGGCGGGAGGGAGGTTGGCGTCGCAAAGACAGAGGCGAACGCCTCCAAGACTGCCGCAAGCTGGGGGTGATCGGGAAAAGACTCCTGGTCGCGGTCCGCGGTGGGGGACGTGAGTGCAACCAATTCATAGAGATCAGCCGTGATGTCCGAGGAAAACAACTGAAGAAGAGCATTGTAGGATATAGCTTGCGGTGGCTTGTCCTCGCCCTTGAGCAGGACTTGTTTGTCACCCCAATCAAACTTCATGGATAAGGTCCGATAATTCTTCGTAACCTCGCCGAGCTCTTGGAGCTACTGAACACCAAGAATAATATCTGGACCCGCAACTTGCAAGACAAATAAGTCAATGTCGAACCGGTGGCCCTGCAGAAAAATCGGAGTATGTAAACACGCATAATTGCAACGTAGCGAAGCTCCATTGCCTACAAAAACTCGAAATGGGGTGATAGGTTGCACAGGGAGACTTAGCTTTTCCGCGACGGCGGGCTTGATAAAGTTGTGAGTGCTGCCGCCATCGATCAACACCGAGATTTCAAATCAGATATAGAGCCGGTGAGCCGGAGTGAACATGGTCGGCTTTTAGGGCTCATAGTGAGTACTGTCGATACATCCCATGTGATTAGCATATTGGAGGCGTCAAGTTCCGCTTCGGGCTCCTCCTCAGTGTTGGGAATGTCATCCTCATCATCCTCGCCAATTAAAGCATAAAATTTCTTGGCGCAGACATGATTGCGGTAGTACTTCTCTGGGCAGTACCAACATTCGCCGCGTTTGTTCTTTTCCGCACGCTCCGCGGCAGTGACACAGATGATCGGGTAATCGCGAGGAGGACCTTCACGTGACGTTCGCCCCGGAGCCTGTGAGGGTCGAGCAGTCTCGGTCTGTCTCGCATGCGGAGGTGTATACTTGGGATTGGTGGGAGGAGGGCGTTGCTCGGTGGAACGTGGCAACGGAGATACCACAGAAATCCGCGTGGAGAGGTTGCCGATGAGCTTCTTGGCGAGGGCCATGGCGTCGCTAAGAGACGCGGGACGGCGAGTGAGGTGGTCGGCCTTCAAATAGGTGTTGAGGCCGACAATAAAGAGCGATGTGAGAGTATCATCACCAATGCTCCCCACCTTTGGAAGGATAGATTCGAAAGATGCAAGATACTCATCCAAAGTAGAAGTTTGGCGTAAAGAAGCCAGCCGTCCAACGTAGTCTTCATACAAGTCGGGATCAAAGCGAAGCTTAATATCCGTCAAGAAATCATCCCACGTCTTATCTTTTTTGTTGCTTTCCCAATAGTTAAACCACTCGGCGGCTGCGTCGTCGAGCGAGAATTCGGTTAGATACAACCGATCCACCAAAGGCGTGAAGGAGTGGTTGTAATATTTTTGGATGCGTTTGATCCAGAGCGTGACGTTCTCCCCGTCAAAGCGAGGAGGATCGAGCTTCAACTTTGGCCAGTTGTCCGGATCGTGAGATACAGGTTTAACGGTCAGGGAAGGTGGAATCGACCACCCGCGTGAGGGAGTGGGTGGTGTCTCCGGTTGAATGCGGTTGAGTTTATCCATACCAGCGAGGAGCTTCTGCATGTGGTCCTCGAGATTCTTGTTGATCTGTGCTTGTTCCCGTGCAAAAGCCTCTTGATCGAACTTGTTGGTCATCAACATCTTATCGTAGCTTGCCAAACGGCCTTGGAGGTCGAAGATCATATTGCCGAGTTCTTGGATGGAATACTCGGTGTTGGATGCCATGTGGGATGGTGTGGCGTCGGATGTCGGCATGACGGGAAGCGGAGGAAGAGATTGAAATGGGAGCACCAATTGATAAGGCCTCTCGTCGTCGAAGATCGGCCGTGCGAGTGCTGATGATTAATAGTGAATGGCGAGAGTTTATGTTGGAAGAGAGAAAGAGAGCTTTTAGAGAAAATAAGAATTGTATTACTTAGTTTTCTCATAGACT
>JAOWBJ010144232.1:0-12434 GCA_028566335.1 Monarda citriodora | reverse complement strand
ATCTGTGTGTGAGTAAAGATCTTGAAGATTTAGGTTTTCGAAATCTGCAGCTTTTCAACATCGCAATGGTTGAGAAGGTTGCTTGGCGGCTTTTCACTGACCTAGACACTTTAGTTTGCTAAGTACTTAAAGCTAAACATTTTCCGCAGAGGGATTTTCTGAATGCTAGTGTAGGACATATAGCTCAAGCTTCACATGGAGAAGTATCTGCTCTTCCCAAGATTCAGTGAGGAAAGACACGAGACAAAGGATTAGAACTTGATAAAACTATCAGATATGGGGTATATAGATAAAGTAAGCTCTGTCTCCTAACAAACTAGTATTTTGGGATGAATTATTTTATTTGGTTTGTATCACAGAGTTACATAATATGAAAGTTCGGGGCCTTATTATCCGGGGAACGAGATTGTGGGATGTTGAGTTGATCGAAGACGTGTTAAATGAAGCATATGCAAGTAAGGTGTTAAGTATACATCTAACTTAACTTCTCATTCTAGAATATGACATTACTCTAAAAGTGGTAATTTTACTGTTAGCTCAGTTGATACAGATCAAATAGGAGAATTCAACCCAAAAGATTAGTTTGATAGGAGAGAGAGTCCATTTAGTCTATATACATGATCAATTTCGACTTTTCTTGAGAGATATGAAACGACAAAAACGAAATTAAATGAAGAACACACGGATTACGTTGTTCGATTTACTATGTGTAAATCTACGTCCACGAGAGTAAAATAGCTTGTTTCATGTATTGCTTTGAGGGTGCCGATTACAAATATAGCTTCTAACCTTTTCTAAACAACCTATGTGCTAGTTATACACAAAGATTAATGGGTCTGGGCTCGCAGGCCCAGTAAGTGTGAGTAACTGCTTCAAAGCAGTTACTAGTGGTTGAATAGAATGTGTGTATTGGGGTGTGTGCGTAACTGCATGTAAATAACCGCTTATGAACTGACAGAAAAGTTACAAGTCCATGACTGCTTGAAGCCGGAGTGAGCTGCTTTGCATCGCTTGTGCCGGAGTGAATCGCAGTACGTCTCTTGTACCGGAGTGCAGTCACTGGGGGATTCGGTTTAGAGGTTTTGACCCGAAGTGCATTACCGAACTGACTTCGTTGCCGGATTGCAACGGGTTGGAACGCGTCTCTAGAGCCTGTGTTGTTAATGGGCTAAATAAAATGGGCCTTTCCACTGGGCTCGAGGGATCAGTCCGTATCCCATCACTGCCCCTCCCAAAAAGTGAGGTAATGGCGGAATGAGCCGAGGAGAGGGCACTTCAGATACGACGGAGTTGAGACATGCTGACGTGTACTAGCGTACTCTGTACGTTTTCGCACATTTAATGCGACGGTTGGAATCCTGAAAGTGGGATTCGAATCGTCGCGTTGTTTTTGATAAAACCCTATCTCCGCCTCATTTGAACTTTTTTTCATCTTCTCTTTTTCGCAATTTCTCTGCAAAACTCAAGCTTTAATCGCCGGTACAGCCGCAAAAAATTGGAGGTTTTTCTGCTGTAACCCCTTATTTCGAATTGACAAATAAGTATAGCTTCTGCTTCTTCTAGTTCACAATCGGGTAGTGATGGGGAGGCTGGGAAAATGGTGGTAGAGTCGTCAAAACCCACCGGCGGCGGCCGGAAAAAGGCGGTATTAGTGCCGGTTGAGGGATATAGGTCATGTTTGAGTGAGGAAAGTATGACATCTTTATTCCACCGATACAACTTGCCGGGGGGAACTATTATGGTTCCCGGTAGTGATGATAGGGCGGATATTCCGCCGGAGGGATACGCCACCGTCTACGAAGCCTGCTTAGAATGAGGGCTTCGTTTTCCGCTTTATCTGATGTTTGCCGAACTTCTAAATAGGTTTAGGCTTCCCATCGGTCAAGTGACTCCGAATTCGTGGAAGCATTTGATCGCTTTTTCTTCCGAGGTACTAGTAGCCGGGTACGAGATTTCCTTAGACTTAGTGCTAAGGTTCTTCCAGTTTAAGAGGAAGGGTTCTTGGTTCTTTCTTACCCCGATTCGGGTTTTTAGAGCCAAATGTAAATCGAAGTGGCAGTCCCGCTTTTTTTTTCTATAAGAGGACTGGGGCCTCCGAATTTGAATGGAGGGGGGTCGGGTCTGTAATCCGTCACCCTGTGACTGTATACCTCGGCGGGCTCGAAGACCTAATCCGGACTACCGATATGGTAACAAGGGCATAAACGGAGTCCGAGCTCGTCCGAGGTTCAGTTAGTGATCTTGAATCGTCTACTGACGACGAAGTCGCTGAGGACGAGGATCGTTGTCCTCGTAGTGTGTTTCTGTAGCGTGTGTTTCTTTTAACTCCGATTATGACTTTGGTTTCTTTATTGCAGTGAATGTTTTGAAGTAATTCGGCAAAAAGTAGGTTGCCGAGCAGACTCCGGCCGCGGAGAAGGAGCCGAAGAGAAGGAAAACCTCTGCTCAGGCTGCGTTGCCCCCTATTACCGAAGGCCCGTTCCCTGTGACCGTGTCTTCATCCTCCACCTCCTCGGAAAGGACGGTGGAGGGACTACAACAGAGAGAGCTGAAACCCTCTTCGACTGAGCCTGTGTGAGCTTTGGCCAGTGTGGTCGAAGAAGTTGGAACTGCGGGGGGCCGTTCGGGTGCTCTCTTCGCTCAGGTCTCGGAATAGTCTGGGAACTTTGCAGAGGTACTTGCTTGCCTTCTTTTCTCTCTCTTTCTTTTTTCACGAAGTCTTCCTTTTGTGCAGAGGGTTGAACTGCTTTCCGGACTGGTTCAGTCTGAATTGAAGAAAGGTGCTACCGAACATCGTAAAATCGAACGATCCCTAGCTAAAGCTAGGGATGCTTTAAAGAAAACCAAGGAAGATGCTACGAACAAGGCATCCGAGGCTAAGGTGATGGAGTCATCTCTGAGCCGGACTAGGGCGAGGGCGGAGGCTACAACAAAAGCGGCAGAGGCAGAGGCAAAGCTGTTGAGAAAACAACGATCAGAGGATGCGGCATCCTTTGCCGCATCGCAATCGTTAATTTCTCCGTGCTTACACGGAGAAGCTATTTGTAAGCTCGCAGTTCGCTGCGTTTGTTGGCGGACTCGTCAACATGCTGTCCGAGAATGCCAGCCAAGGGGTGGGCGTAGTGATTCCTCTCTACGCGAGGGAAGTGGCTGCTCGCCTCCAGACTTTGCCGCTTCTCAGCGAATTAGCGGCGTCTCAGGTACCCCTGACTGCCGAAGCGGTTCGTGTGTGTAGTACGGACCGCGATGAGCGGATGGAGAAGGCCATCACCGCAGTGGGCCCTGTGTCTCCGGCACCTCTTGTCGAGGAGGAGGAGGGCGGAGAGGAGGATGGCGTCCCTGAATCTCCGAGGACTGAAGTGCCTCTCTCACCCTCGAAGGATCAGGAGGACCATGTGGTCAATCCGGGGGCACTGGAGACTGGAGTGCCGCCTCCAGAGGTCAATCCGCCCGGCCAGCATGAGGAGGCAAGGGAAGAGGAGGTGCCAAGGACCGACGAAGATACTGGGGGTGACAATGCTGAAGTATGACTTCACTCCCCTTCTTTTATTAGCTTAGGTCTTAGCAATTGTACTTCGGCCTTGATGCCCTCCGTTTGTACCTTCTCGAATGAATGATGCAAATTTTTGTTGCTTATGAATTGCTCCATTTATGCCTTTATTTTTATTTGTAGCCTGTTGCTCCATTTCCTTTTTCTTGGGATGCCGAACTGAAAGAGTTTCTTCATATTCTTAACTCCAAGGAAATAGAAATTCTACACTGGAAGAAGTTGTACTCTTTGGAATTAGATGAAGGTGAAAGCCGTGCCAGAAATGATCAAATCAAATTTGACGAAGTGCTGGCCCAAGTTGTCGAACTCAAGTCCACCCTCAAAGACATGAATACTGAATTCAAAGTCCTAAAGGAAGAAAATACTGAATATGAGGAGATCATCTGCCGTAGTGGTGGAATAACCATCACCGGAGTTGAAGACCAAATGAGAGAGAGATGGGAGTGTAGCCGTGAGATAAAGAGGCTCCATGGTCCGCACAGCAAGGAATACCGAAGTGAAATCGATGCTCTCCGGTACTTTGCCGGGATATATAAAATTATTTATGTTCAGTATCCTGAATTAGAAAAAACTCTCAATGATACTCCGCCTCCGACATTCACAGCAATCTGGTGGCAACCCGAATATACCGAGCAGGATCGCCGAGAGGATTTGAGACGCCGAGGTGGTAGAGCATCTCGGTCTCGGGGTCGTTGAAAGAAACCTGTGGGCTCTACTTCCCAAGGTGGTAATGCTGGAGGAGTCGGAGCCGGTTGACGAGTATTCAACTTAGACGCTCTTTTGCAGGCTGAAAAGCCCGAAGGGGCCTCCTGCATCTTAGAATAAATATTATGTAATAGATGTAGATCAATATATATGTATACTTTCTCCGTTGTGAATAAAGTATTTCTGTTTTGCCATTGTGAGTTATCACTTAGCTTGTTTACAGAAACTTATTTTTTATTCAACTCACGAACTTCGGCTTCAATAAGGTAGCGATCCTTTTATACCGAAGTGGATTTGTCCTTATATGGCGAGTTTTATCGCTAGGAATGGACTTCCTTACGCTCGTTTGAACGAAGTCACCCAAAGTGGGGACCGAGGTATTTGCACTTCGTTTTGAAGAAAATGTTTATTTACCATTAACCTTGACAATGTCATGCCTTCTATAGAAGATTTTGACTCATTATTTTCTTTGGTATATTCTCGAAAAGGGGGCCAGCCTTTTGAGATTAAAATACGATTATTATGTATAAATGGGACTTCGGACACATGCACGAATGAATTAACTTAGAAAATTAAAAGATGTATTTTATAAACAAATAGATAAATGACTGTAAAATTAAACGAAGTTTATATAAAAGAAATGACCGAACTACAAAAGGACCGGACTTAAAAGACATGACCAAATTACAATACGACCAAACTTACATGGACAACCGAATTGACATAGCCTATCTATACATAGTATCTCTTGAGATTTGAAATGTGCCAAGTTCGGGGAATTTGTTCACCAGACATGTAAGTCAATTTGTATGACCCTTTGCCAAGAACTTTGTTGACCCGATATGGCCCCTCGCAAGTGGCTTCGAGTTTGCGGAGCTTCTCTACTCGGCTCACTTCGTTATTTCTTAGTAAGAGGTCATCCACTTGGAATTGCTGAGTTTTCACCCTTTGGTCGTAATACCGGGCTACTTGCTGCTTGTAGTGAGCTTCCTTTATAAAGGAAAGCTCCTTTTTTTCTTCGGCGAGGTCGAGTTCGGCCCAGAGTCCTTCATCATTTGCTTCAGTTGAGAAGTTTAGCGTGCGAGGACTGGGCATGCCGATTTTGACCGGAATGACCGCTTCAGTGCACATACTAGGTTGTACGGTGTTTCGCCATTCGAAGTTCTTGGGGTAGTTCGGTATGACCATAAAACTTGCGGGAGATTTTCTACCCAAAGTCATTTAGCTCGGTCTAGCCGAATTTTCAGCCCCTTCACTATGATGTGGTTTGTGACTTTGGTCTGACCGTTCGCTTGTGGGTGAGCGACCGAAGTGAACCGTTGCTGAATCTTCAACTCTTGGCACCATTCCCTGAATTTCTTGTCATTGTCCGAGACGAGGACATGAGGTATGCCGAAGCAGCATACCATGTTCTTCCAGATGAAGTCGAGGGCATTTGTACTTGTTATCTTGGCCAAGGGTTCGGCCTCGACCTACTTCGTAAAGTAGTCTATTGCTACAATTAGAAATTGTAGCTACCTCGGAGCCTTTTTCCAATGGTCCCACGATGTCTATGCCTCATTGCATGAAAGGCCATGGACTATGCATGGTGGTCAGATCGGTCTGCGACATCCTTGGAACATTGGCATGAATCTGACACTTCGGACATTTCTTGACGAGGGTGGCTGCGTCTTGGACGAGGGTTGGCCAGTAATATCCCCACCTCATCACTTTTTTGGCTAAGGCTCTGGCTCCGATATGACTTCCGCGAGATTCTTTGTGGACTTCTCTTAGGACAAAGTCCATCTCATCAGGTCCTATACACCTTAGTAACGGTTGTAGATAGGACTTTCCGTAGAAGGTTCCTTGATGAAGTTTGTACCGAAGTTATCTGCATAGTATCTTCCTTGTCTCGAGCTTATCTTAGGGTAGTTGTCCCTTGTCCAGATACTCTAGTATGGGGGTCATCCAGTTCGGTGAGTTTGTCACCATTTCACTTCGGTTGCATCATCGATGCTTATGTGCGGTAGTTCTTTCACCTTTGAACTGTGAGACGATGCCTGTTTGCTTAGGGTATCTGATCGGCTATTTTGCGCCCTAGGGATGCGAATTATCTGGAAATAGGAGAAAACTTGTTGAAGATTTCGAAATTTTTCCTGATATTTCTTCATCTTCTCTCATCGGGCTTCACTTGTACCCATTATGCAGCCCACTATGACTTGTGAGTCACTGTGAACTTTCATGGATTTGATGTGAAGGCTTTGAGCTAATCAGAGTCAGGCAATGAGTGCTTCGTATTCCGCCTCGTTGTTTGTGGTAGGGAATTTGAACCGAAGTGAGTAAGTCACTTCGTGCCCATCCGGTGCAACGAGTAGAATGCCAACTCCGCTTCCTGTTTTGCCCGAAGCTCCATCCACATATCCTGTCCAACAATTCAGTGGTTCCATTTTGGGAACCTTAAGCACTTTATCTTCCATTTTGGTATCTGCCGGAGTGGTCTCTTCGAATTTAGCTTCAACTAAGAAATCAGCTAAAGCTTGTCCCTTTATGGCCTTCCAAAGTAAATATTCGATGGAGTGTTAACCTAACTCAATAGCCCACTCAGCTATTCTACCTGATGCCTCAGGCTTAGTCAAAACTTGCCGAAGTAGGAGATCAGCTAGGACGCATATTCGGTGAGCATAGAAGTATGGCCGCAATCTTCTTGCCGCGTTCACTAGGGCCAAAGCAATTTTCTCCAAAGGCTGATATCCAGTCTCTGGACCTCTTAGCGCATGGCTTATGAATGAGATGGGATGTTGACGCCGACCATCTTCTTGTACAAGCACCGCACTGATCGTCTCGTTCGAGGCCACTAAGTACAAAGAAAGAGCTTCGACTTCTTTGGGTACGGACAATACAAGGAGTTCGGCCAGGTATCTTTTGAGCTCCTCAAAAGCTTTCTTTTGTGCTTCTCCCCACTCGAACTTTAGGGCCTTCTTCAATATTTTGAAGAAGGGCAACTACTTTTCGGCCGCATAAGAGAGAAACGATTTAGTTCGGCTAAGCATCCAATCAATCATTGCACGTCATGGATTGAGTTCGGCATAGCCATGTTTCGGATAACTTGGACTTTGCTGGATTGGCCTTGAGTCCCTCTCAAGACCCCAGAAATTTTCCTGAATCTACCAAGAATGTACATTTTTGGGGATTTAGCTTGAGGTTGGCATTCCAGAGTACATCGACAGTTGTTTTAAGGTCGTCTACGCATTCAGAAACGTTTTTGCTTTTGACGACGATATTATTGACGTACACTTCAACTGTCTTGCCAATATGGTGCCAAAATAGTTTGTCCACCATCCTTTGATATGTGGCTCCTGCGTTTTTCAATCCGAATGGCATCTTTTTGTAAGCAAAATTGCCGAAGTCAGTAATGAAAGTAGTATTGGAAGCATCCTCTTCATTCATTAATACTTGGTGATAGCTTTTATACAGACCAAGAAAACTAAAAATTTCAAAACCTACTAAGGCTTTGACTTTTTTTTATCTATGTTAGGAAGTGGATAACAATCTTTGGGGCAGTGCTTGTTTAGATCTGTATAATCTATGCACATCCGCCACCCCCTTCCTTTTTCTTGGTCATGACCGGATTGGCTATCCATGTTGGGTAATTTACTTCGAAGAGGACTTCAGCATTCAACAGCTGATGGACTTCGTCGCGAATGACTTGATTTCTTTCCACGGCGAAGAGTCTTTTCTTTTGTTTTATGGGCCAGACTGCAGGATCAATATTTAGTCGGTGTGTGATTATGTCCGGAGACACTCCCGTCATGTCCAGCGGAGATCATGCAAAGACATCCCAATAAGCCCTGAGGAGTTGGATAGTCTGATTTCGGAACTGAGTTGTTCTAGCAAAGCCAATCTTGACAGTCTTAGTAGGGTCGTCTTCGCATAGTTGTACTTCCATTGAGTTCGGCCCCTACTGTACTTCGTCTACCTCCAACTCCTCAGGCTGCTGTGATTGCTATGCTTGATAATGCCGAACTGACGGTTCGACATTTTTAGAGCAATTTGCATGCATTCCTTTGCTCTCTTTTGGTTTCCTCAGATGGATGCTATCGCCCCCCCCCCTTTAGTAGGGATTTTGACCATTAGGTGGTATGTTGAATATATCGCCCGGACTGCATTGAGCCAGTCCCTCCCAAGGATAATATTTTACTACGAAGAACTCGATCACCACAGTGGAACTGGTGGGGGCCTTCCCCACAGTGTTGGGAAGGCTGATTACTCCCTCTGGACAAGTATCTTCTTGCACGAAGCTCTTGAGAGGGAGTGGGGCTGGATTCAAACGGGCTGGATCAATTTCCAGCTTGTCAAAGCATTCTTTGAAAAGAATGCTGACTGAAGCGCCAATGTCCACAAACACTCTGTGGATGAGCTTGTTCGTCACTCCAGCTTGGATGATGATTGCGTCATGGTGCGTCGAGATGGCTGGCACCGGATCCGCATTAGAGAAGGAAATGACTTCCGCCTTCTTTAGGCGTTTGTGAGTCGGCTCTTCTGGGTTTGAGCTCCGGCACTCCGCCTTTAGTGACGATTTTGTCTTCCCGGCTGGGAGGGCGTCAATCGTTTGGATCACTCCGTCATATTGGAGTTTGTCATCATCCCCCTCGGGATCTTGTTGCTTTTTCTTTTTCTCATTAGTGGGAGCGCAGTTCGTCTTCCCCTGTCTTTTCTTTCCGGCTTGATGTCGCCGGTCTTAATATGTTTTCAACACTCCCGCTTTCACGAGAGCATCGATATCAGTAGCCAGGTTACGACATTCCTCCGTGTCATGACCGTGTCTTCGTGGAAGAAGCAGCGTTTGTCCCGACTTCGGCGCGCTGCTAATTTGGTCATTGGCTTCGGTTTTTCGAACATCGCCGGATGGAGTTCAAAAATTTCCGCCCTTGACTTAGTCAGTGGCGCGTATTGAGGGTGGGGCTTCTCCGGATTAGGACGAGGTCCTAATCTGGACTGTACTGGCGCCCTTTGGAGTCTGTCGAAGGCACTCCGGGAAGGGCGTCCTTGGTCGTCGCGATCCTCGTTCTTTTTCTTGTCACCCCGGACCGAACTGTCCATGGTTCTCTTTCTTCGTTCCGCCACATCAACACGGGCGAACTGATCCGCAATGTCCCACATTTCCTGTGTGGTTTGCGGATTTCTTTTAACGAGCTCTTTGTAAAGAGCTCCTGGTAGGATTCCATTTTGGAATGCCGAAATCACAAGCAGATCATTAACATCACCTACTTGGAGGCATTTCAGATTTAATCTCGTCATGAAGTCGTTGATCTTCTCATCGCGACCCTGACGGATTGATAGTAGCTGTGCCGAAGTGGCTCGAGCTTCGGCCTTTCGGAATCCATCAAGTCTCCATATGATCTGATAATGCCACGGGGCAGGCTATCGAACCATCTTCTTGCGTTCCCGATGAGCAATTCCGGGAACAGCTTGCACATGTGCACCTCATTGAGGCGCTGATTGGCCATGTTGTATTGGTACCGGCCAAGGAAGTCGTAAGAGTCCACTAGACCATCATAAGACAGTGGAGGGACCTTGTAATTGTCAGGGAGAGGAGTTCGCACTATGTCGTCCGAAAAGGGAGTTCAAAGTGCTCCATACACTCCGAACCCCTCATTACGGATCATTCCGATGACCCTCGTGCCTCGAGTGGTAGGAAGCGGCTTCGGTCTCCCTCTCGTGATCATGGGGCGGATTTCGCCCCCTTAATAGGAATTTGAGGAATTCGTCCTGCCTTTCGTCCAAGATTCGCTTGACAACCTCATCAAGATTGGGCTGCTCGTACGGTTATGTCCTGTGACTCTGTGTTGGATCAGTCTTGTCTTCTCGAGAGCTAGGAGTGGGATTCTTCTCAGTATGAACAGGTTCTTTCCCTGCGCTATGACTAGGACCGGCTCCTCCATGTCTGTTGCGGTTGCGGTTACGGATAGCGTCAGTTCTTCTTGTAGCAGAAAAATCGTGGATCACAATATTTCGTTTCCCACAGGCGGCGCCAGTGATTAATTCGGACTTTTCTTGAGAGATATGAAAAGACAAAAACGAAATTAAATGAAGAACACACAGATTACGTGGTTCGATTTACTATGTGTATATCTACGTCCACGGGAGTAAAATAGCTTGTTTTGTGTATTGCTTTGAGGGTGCCGATTACAAATATAGCTTCTAACCTTTTCTAAACAACCTATGCGCTATTTATACACAAAGATTAATGGGTCTGGGCTCGCAGGCCCAGTAAGTGTGAGTAATTATTTCGAAGCAGTTACTAGTGGTTGAATAGAACGTGGGTAGTGGGGTGTGTGCATGCGTGTAACTGCATGTAAATAACCGCTTATGACTGTGGAATGTACACTGACAGAAAAGTTACCAGTCCATGACTGCTTGAAGGCGGAGTGAGCTGCTTTGCATCGCTTGTGCCGGAGTGAATCACGGTGCGTCTCTTGTACCGAAGTGCAGTCACTGGGGTTTGGATTCGGTTTAGAGGTTTTGACCCGAAGTGCATTACCGAACTGACTTCGTTGTAGGATTGCAATGGGTTGAACCAGTTCTCTCGAGCCTGTGCTGTTAATGGGCCGAACAAAACAGGCCTTTCCACTGGGCTCGAGGGATTTCAGTTTGTATCCCATAAATACCCCACACTACTTGTCTACACAACCGATGTGGGACAATTGAGTCTGTAACATCAGCTTACAAATGAGCTTGTTCTTTAACTATTGATGACAATCATGGATGGAGGTCTATATGGAAGCTTAAACTCCCTTTGAAGGTAAAAGTACTTTTCTGGCGAGCAGCCCACAAAGTCCTTCCTACCAAATTCAATTTACTTAAACGTAGTATTCAGGTTGGGCCTGATTGTGGTATTTGCAAGAGCGATTTTGAGACCGAGTGACATTCCTTTGTATCTTGTCGATTTGCCACTAGTTGCCGGAGAGTTTGAGGAACGAGTCATGTGATTCTAACAGATATTGAGAGCAGTGAATCCTTTTCTGATATGATTTTCTATCTTTTGAATCATGGAAAAGCTAGGTGAAGTTCGTGTCATGGTTGTGGCAGATCTGGAAGGAAAGAAATTTAGCTGTTTGGAAGGGCCGTTGTCCTGCACCTATGATGCCAGTCTCTCTTGCAATGAGCTTTAGATAGAAATGACTTTCTGCTCTTGGAGGCGATATATAATATATTAATCAAAAGAGAAGGTAAAAATCACGAGATGTTTGTAGGGGCTGGCACAATTTGCATGAGGTTTGGTTTAAATGTGGGGTTGATGCTAAAAACTTTACTGATACAAATTCTACAGGTATAAGTATCGTTGTAAGAAATTATGTGGGTGAGTTTGTTGCTGCGAAAGCTCTAAGTATTCCTGGGCGTATGCGAGTTGAAGAAGGTGAAATTTTATGAATTTATGAAGCTCTTTATTGGGTGAAAGAAATGGGATTAACATATGTTCAAAAAGACATAGATTGGAAGGTTGGTTTTGATGCCATATCTACGAGTAATCTGGACATCTTTGAGTTTAAAGGCCTTGAACTTGAACTAAACTCGTACGTGATAAATTTTTTGGGAGCTTTTTCTCTGTAAGCTCAAAACAGGGGTAATGTGCAGTGCATATATTAGCTCAAAGAAGTTCAATATGAGCATGTTTGGAGATCTCAATTTTTTTTGTATTACAAGTCACTCAACACTAAGATGGAATACTCGTACTCAGAGCAAGTATGCGGAGGAGCTTGTTAAGAAGTTTGGATTAGCTGGAGCGAAGGATCGAAGAACTCCAATGAACTCAACCAAGTTAACTACTGAAGGAGAAGGAGGTTCGGTGGACCGATCACTATACAGAAGTATGATAGGGTTTGTTGTATCTCACAAGTAGTAGACCAGACATTGCGTATAGTCTTGGAGTTTGTTCCAGATTCCAGTCGAATCTCAAGGAGAGTCACCTAGCTGTTGTTAAGAATATCATCAAGTATATAAAGGAAGCAGCAAGCTTGGACTTTAGTTTGCTAATGGGAGCTCTATGGAACTTACTGGTTATAGCGATGCAGATTGGGCCGGAAATCCAAATGATCGCAAAAGTACTACCGAATGATGTTTTTATCTTGGTGAAAAATTAATCTCATGGCACACCAAGAAGTAAAATAGTGTGGCTCTTTCATCTACTGAAGCTGAATAC
>JAOWBJ010144231.1:0-17767 GCA_028566335.1 Monarda citriodora | reverse complement strand
AAAAAAAATACAATAGACTAATCCCTATATTTTTCATAAAACTCCTTCAGCTCCTCCATCATTTTGAGATGTATAACTAGCTCGTCGGGGGTCATATGACTCGTATCGAGCATCTTCGCCTTTTGATAATGACTAAATGCCTTCTGTCTCATGCGCAAGGCCTTTCCTTTAGCCTGGTAAAGCAGATGCGCCTCGATTTCATTAGAATTGTTGTACATCTGGTCCAACACTTCTTCAACGACAACAGTGCGCGCATCGGAGGCAGTTCTGGCCTTGCCCTTGCCCTTGGCGGAGTCTCGGCCAATCGGCCTTTGGTGACTGAAGAACCCGCTATCGTCTTCAGAGCGGGATGAGTGGAAAGAGCCGTCGATACCCTTCTGCCTTTTATCAGAATCGCTATTCGGATTCTGAAACTTTGGAATTTTGCGCATCAATTTCCAAGCATCTTCCAGTAGAAAGGGAGTGTTGTTGTTCTTCTCTGCATACAACTTCTTTGCATTATCCAACATGTCAGCATCCGACTGCCCGCTACTCCATTGGGACTGAGCATCGTTGTAGCTTCCCATGAACTGCTTTATTTTCGGCGTTGCTCTTTTCCAGTGACCTCGCAGCATCTCAAAGTCTCGATAGATCGTCCTGTTCGGCCTCCTTGCGTTGTAACGGTCCTAGACTCGCGTCCAAAACTACAAGCTTGTTTGGTCATTCCCCCTTGTTGGGTCTTTGAAAATGGCCACCCACGCGTCTGCCAAGTAAAAAGTCTCGGCAAGGGAATACTGGACGGGAGCTCTTCGACCGGAGGGCAGCACCGTCGGTTCAGCCACCTTCTTGGCAAGGACCTTGACTCTCCCCTTGCCCTTTGCTTTGGCCTTGCCCTGTGCAGAGTCAGGCATGTCGGAGACGCTCTCGAATGAGGTGGTGAGGTTCATCGACTCCAACCCTTGAGTCGCATAGCCAGCTCCGAAATTTTGGTTATCAGGAGAAGTTGAAAATCTCCTGAATACTTGACTATCGGGCGGAGAGACGGGCCGAAACCCTCGCCCGGAAAAGCCCATAAACGCCGGCAGGCTTTGAGCATATGGACAGAAACCGACGGAGGGTGGCAGTGTTGTTGGTGGCGGCCTCGAACATTGGTTTTCGTCGTAGTTGCTATCGTATTGAGAATACCAATCCCTGAATTGTTTTTCGATTGGGTCACCCATTTGAAGTATAAAAATGATTTGAGAGTGAAAAAATGGATTATATGAGATTATAGAGTAAAATGGAGAATGTAGTGTGAGAATGATGTGAAAATGAGGTGTATTTATAGATAAAAAAAAGAGTAGTAGCCGTTGGGAATTTTTGAATAATTTTTTTTTATTTTGCAACGGTAAAAAGAAAAAAAAAGGAAAATGGCCGAAAATGGAGCGTCCTGCACGGACACTCTAGGACGCTCGCGCGCCCCGTTCAGGACGCAGGTGACGAGCTCCAACCCAGGATGGAGGAGCGCCCAGGACGCACGGCGGCGGAGGCACGGCTGCGTCCTGCCAGTGCATCCTTGCGCTGGGACTGGCCTTATGATTCTCCTGGACTCCGCTCACTTTTGCGGTAACTTTCGTCTATTCATCTTACGACCCTCAGCCACATTCTGAACTCGCTTCCATCACTCACCTCATTTATTATTATTATTTTATTTATTTTTAATTTTTAATTTTTTATTTTATAAATTCAAAATTAAGAACATTTTTATTTTATTAAATTACTAAGATACGAAATTGAATTACATAAAATACGAAATAAAATTACATAAAACACGAAGATTCAATAAAAAAAATTACTAGTCATGATTTTGAACACTTCGTAATTCTTCGATCAAATCGGCAATCAGAGTTCGGTGGATATTGGAGTCCTGAAACATAGCCGACTACTTATAAAACTCAGCAAAGGAATCCGGAGCTCCCCGGTTCACTCGGCACGAAGTACTCCCACCAGCGTCGTCTTCATGAGGACTCCATTGCGTAGCATTTGGCCCCTCATCTTCGATAATCATTGTGTGCAAGATGATACAAGCATACATCACATCTTGTTTGTTATCATGACAGTAAAGTCGTCTCGGGCATTGATAATTCCCCAGCGTGCCTTCAATACACTGAAGGCTCTTTCGATGTCTTTGCAGCAGACTCATGCTTTCTCTTGAAAAGCTCAACCTTTTGGTTGGCTGCTGCATTCGGGCTTTGAACGAAAACGGGTCACTTCGGATATATTCCGTCGGCAAGAGGGTAACCGGTGTGGTATCCTTGGTCATTCACCGTAAAGTGTATTGAGGTGCAGATCCATTCACGACGTCACTGAAAACGCCCGATTGGTTGAGGACGTTGATGTTATTGTTGGATCCGGCGACTCCGAAGAATGCGTGCCAAATTCACAAATCGAAAGAGACCACCGCTTCTAAGATTATCATTGGATAATCTTTGTCTCCACGAGTGTATTGCCCCTTCCATGCCGTTGAGCAATTCCTCTAACTCCAGTGCATACAATCGATGCTCCCTAGCATCCACGGAAAGGCATGGCACTCCTTGTGCTTTGCCAACAAGCGCTCGTAGTCCTGTGCAGTGGCACGCCTCAAGTAGTTGCCCCCGAATATAGCAACGATCGATTGGAAATCTCTTCAATGTATTTATGCCCGTCGACTCCCCCATACGCAAATACTCGTCGTAGTGGTCCGCGGAGCCTCCATTGCTTAGCTGACGCATTGCAGCGGTGCACTTTTGAATGGCACTGAATCTTTCTCTCGCGAGCGCATCTGTACGTTGCTGGAAAAACAGTTCGCGCGCCTCCAGTATTTGTACAATGTGCAGGAACAAATCTTTCGACATCCGAAAATGACGTCGAAAAATTGATTCCCCGTTGGTTGGATGGTCAACGAAGTAGTCGGCCATCAAATGGGTTGCACCTTCTTCACGGTTCCGTTCGATGTATGCCTTCGCTGTTGGGCGTCGTCAGGGCCTCCTTTCATTATCCTCCCGCTCTTTCTCTCTTCTTTCTCAGGCAGCTGCAATGTGCTCGTATCCGTTTCAATTCTTAAACCGATTGAACCAATCTGTCGCTTGACGAAGAAGATGATGATGAGGAAGAAGAAGAATCCATTTAAAAAAAATTAAATTTGCAAGAAAAAATATGTGATAATAGGAATTGTGGTGTGATAATTTTTAGTTGTTTGTAATTAATGAATTAAACAAAAAAATAAAGAAAAATACCTCGTCCAGCTTTAAAAATTGGACGGAGGAGCGTCCTAGCCGTTGCGTCCTCTGGTGCGTCCAGGCAGCTGCAGTGTCGTCCTGGACGCACCCCTCGCCGGAAATGGAGCTGCATCCTGGACACAGAAGCCGCGTTGGGAGCGGTCTTACTGTGCCCCGGCCCGCCAGATCTGGGCTTGCTAAAAAAAAATGAACGTTTTCTTAGGGGTAATTATATACACAACCCCTTTTTACTCCACACAGCCCTATTATATAAAAATAATTAAATATTAAACAAATGTACTATATTATCCTTTAGCCTTAAGCCGACAGCCCCAACCCTGACTTTTCTGTTATACATGACGACAGCCCCCAATTTCTAGATTAATTTGAACTTATTGGAACTTTCTCTTTCCCTTTATCCTTTGAAATCGTGTTTTATGGTTCTCGGATCTATTATCCTCCGTGATTCGCACAAGGAGACGATTATTGTTACTTTTTTCCATTAGGAAATGATTATTAATTAATTGTGTATCATTCTATACAAAATTACTTTTCTTGTTTGGGATGAGACATCCATTGAAGAAGGGGACATGAATTCAAATGTGTTTTTCGTGAAATTATTCCACCCATATTTTCACTGCATGTGCTCAATTCCGATGATTTTGCTCTGATAGACTACAAATCAATCATGGTGCAGTGATTAATCAATCAAGATTTTTTTGATATTATCTATATGAATTTGGGGGCTACGCGGCATATGTAAGGGTGGTGAATGATCACAGACAATTAACAACTCGCTAGCTGCAAAAAATTACAATTTAAAGCGAGCGATCACTCATTCCCCAGCGAGCACTAGGAACTCTAATCTGCAACAATTCAAAAGGTACGAAATCAGCAACGAGATAAAAATAAAAATAAACAGAAACTAAATAAAATTATTTTTGGATTTTCAATGGTGGGTTGCCTCCCATTAAGCGCTTGTTTAACGTCTTAAGCTTGACGCCTATTTGCTTCTAGGAAGCGGGTCAGAAGTTGGAATGGAGTTCGTTGTCGTCTCCATGAGGTGATTCTTCAATGCTTGTAACACGACGTTCTTTGGCGTGACTCTGTTCTCTTTTGCTTTATAATCATGAACGACCCGAGATAGCGCTAGAAGTCCTCTAACTGTGGCAATTTTCTCCCTTCTGAACATAACTTTTAGCCCTATCGATCTCAAGATTTGCAAGTATTCCCCTGGTTGCTTTCGAGATCTCCTCAACTTTCTTTTGAGATGCGTTGTTTTCCTCCTTTTCCATCTTTTTCATATCAATTCATCCTCCTTCGGGTTTGGCTCGGGCAACTTAGTGACGGACCTTGTCGTCTCCTCGAATGTATCTTTATCATGCACAATAGAGCTCTCGACCAAGGCATTAATCGAGTTGATATATGAACAATTATATAGTTCTTTAGGAACGGGTAAAACACAACTCGTATCGATAGCAAAAGAAACGTTTTGACCTAACACAGACATTTTAATAGAAACATTCTTAACATCAATCACTGTGTTAGTAGTGGCCATGAATGCTCTACCGAGCAAAATAGTGTGTTCTACTTCATTCTCATGTGCATCTCCCATATCAAGAACAATAAAATCAGTTGGCACAATTAACCCCCCTCCCCACCCACACACACACACACTTATGAGTACGTTCTCTATGATACCCTTAGCATATCTAATAGAATGATCAGCAAGTTGAAGACACACGTGGGATGGTTTTAATTCGCCTAAATCTAAATGCTTGAACTTGGAATATGGTATAAGATTTATATCAGCTCCTAAATCTAGCATGCAAGAAGTTTTCTTACCATTACCAAAAGTAATATCAATCACGAAGCTACATGGATCTCGTTGCTGTTGAGGAAGGGTTTGTTGAATCATCGAACTTGCAACCTTCGAAACTACAACGGGCTTGGTTTCTTCGAACTCTTTTTTCTTAGAGACGAGGTTCTGAAGAACCGAAAAGAAGTTGGAACCTTCTTTATCACCTCGAGAAATGGGAGATTTACGTTCACCTTAGATAACATCTTGTCTAACTCCGTGAACAGTTGATCCCACTTGAGCTTTGAGAGGGCTGAAATTGGAAGAATGTAAGGATCTTGAGCCTTATGGAGTTTAGCCTTTTCTTGATTGAGATAAGTCTTCTTCTTCTTCATGTTGAATTTCCCTCGGTTGGAAGACGTCCAACGACCGTTGGGAGTGCAGCGGCCGCTGGGCACGACCGACTGTCGGAGGGCACGGGCAGCTAGTGAGGCCCAGTGATCGCTAAGTGGCCACGGTCGCTGGAAGAGCCGTCCTGCCTTCCCGTTTGCTAAACTTCCAATCATTTTCCGACCACCTTAGCACTTTGTACGACCTTGATTGATTGGACTTGATGTGGTTGAAGGCCTTGACTCGGAATTTTCCCCATTTTTTGGCGTTGTTCGAGTCGATTTACCGCCCCCGAGATTTGGCCCATGGTTATTTCGAGTCTTTTGATGGTGGCCCCTTGAGACTTGATGGTGGCCTCTTGTGATTTTTGAGCCAAACGACTCTCTTGGATGAAGGCAACAAGATCATCATTAGGGACCCTTTGTGGAAGAGGTGGTAGTACAGGTTGTTGAGCTTGATAGTACGACTAATATTGTTGAAACTTCGATAGAGGCAAGCTTTGTTGAGAAACCGGTGTTGCTTTTGACATCTTGAGTTCTTGCAACTCCCTCATCAAGTCAGCCACTTAATTCTTGAGATCTTGGCTAGGATTTACCGCACTAGCCTCTAGCTTCCTCAGCCTTGAAGACTTTTGTTGAGAACTCGCAGTTAAAGTATTGTAGATCTCCTTCATCTCGTCAGCGGTCCTCTCATTTATGTTTACCCTGGCTGAGCTATCCACCATAAATTGACAGGTTTGATTGAGTCCATCGTAGAAGAACTGCCAAAGAACTTCATCAGTCATTTGGTGGTGGGGGCACTGTTGTATCAACTCCAAAAACCTCCCCCATGCCTCGTGAAAAGGCTCCTCATGTGCTTGTGAAAATTCATAATTTTGGCTCTGATCTCTTGAGTCTTCTTGAGTATTTTAACATGAATTTTTCACAAACTTGCTTCCAAGTGGTCAGAGAGTTGTGAGGAATAGACGTGTACCTTGAGTCCGCCCGATCTTGAAGTGTCAAGGGGAAACACTTCATCTTGAGTTGATCCTCTGTGATGTCTCCTAAGGGGAAATTTTGTACCATAGACAAAATTTTCTGATGAAAGCAAGGGCTTCCTCGGTGGGCAGTCCATGGTAGAAGGGCAATAAGTTCTGGTATTGCGGTTTAAGCTCGTGATTCCTGACCTGTGTGGGCAAGACAATCGTAGAGGTGGTAGCTCCAAGACTGGGTCGGGCGAAATCGCCCATCTTTTTTCTTTGCGCCATCTTAACCTCTTCTTCTTCGAACATGAAAGCTATGTGATAACTTTCCCACTCCTCTTCTTCCTTCTTCGCCAAAAGAATTTCCTTTCTCCGATTTATGTTGTCAATGTAGGGAGCCAACTGTTTTTGTCGACTTCGGGTACCCAGCATAAACAAAACAAATTAAATAGTGAAAAACGAAGAATGTCACGGGAAGAAAAGAAAAAAAGACAAAAACAAGAAAAATAAAATAATTATGGGTTTTGGAATTTTTTTTATTTATAAATATCCATGCAATTAAAAACCTAAAGTTTTTCTCGGGAACGGCCAAAATTTGTTTCACCAAAAAGTGCTCACAACAATAAGAGGTCTATCATAGTAAGCAAGTAAGGTAACCCAATGTCCAACTCACAAGGAAAACTTGGTAGGGAATTTAATTACGTAGAAACACACATTGTAGAAAATAAACACCCCAAAACTACACACATAGAATTTTAGGTTTTGGTTTTTTTTAAATCCTAAGAAAACAATTAAATAACAGAAAATAAATAAAGCAATTAAATAGCAGAAATTAAATGAAAGCAATTAAAATCCCCCTAGACAACGAAGTAAGCGAGAAAGCAATTAAAAGAAAGCAAGTAATAAAGCAAGTAAAAGAAAGTATTTAAATCTAATTTAGAAAGCATATAAATAAATCAATAAAAGAAAGCATATAAATTCTAAACTAAAAGCATTAAATCGAAAGCATTAAATTGAAAGCAATAAATCTTAAATTATGAAAGCAATAAATAATTGAAATCATGGAAAACAAATAAACTTAACCTTAAGAAAAAAAAATAAAGCATAATATGATGAATAAAATTAAATAGCAAGAATTAAAGGGAAGAGAAAACCGAATTAAATTGCGAAGAACGAAAGTGATAGGATATGGTCCAACACCCTTCAAGCCCAATAAGAAGGCCCGCTTAACTCCGGCCCATTAACAATAAAGGCTCAAGGGATCAGCCATATCCAACAGTTCGACAATGTAACTCCGGTTCAAAAGTCTCAATCCAAATCACATAAAACTTTGGCGTCAGAGACACTTAAAGGACTAACTCCAGCTAGAGAGTCCACTCCGGCACCATATGCAAGCCGCAGCACCAGTTATGCCAAACTCGTTGGATTGAGACACCTCACTCCAGCTTCATGGCGCGAAGGACTTATGATTTTCACAACTTGTCCTATAGTCCGCAGCTATCAAGCGGTTGAACGACATGGGTGACGTGGGCATGCACGACCACTGCCCATGTCCTGCATTACCGGTAACTGCTTCAAAGTAGTTACCCATATTCTTGTTGGGCCTGCGAGCCCAACCCTAGCCAGCATAGGTGTATAAATAGCACCTTTTACAACTAGAATGGTTAGAATCTCTTTACTTGTAATCGGCATACAAAAAACTAATACACGAGAAACCCTTTTTTTCCCGTGGACGTAGATTTACACGAGTAAATCGAACCACGTAATTCTTTTGTGTTCTTTAATTTCTGTCATTAATTACTCTATCAAATTCGTACTCGATCACTGGCGCCGTCTGTGGGAAACTAGAAATCTTGTGACGTGCGAATTTCCTGCTATAGTATGAGATGGCTAGAACTCGAAGAACCTACAACACACGCAACAACACACGCAACAACATAAGCAACAATGGTGAAGATGGTCCCAGTCGCCGGCGAGGAAAAGAGCCTGTCAATGACAACATGGCTCCAACTCCTAGCACTCAAGACAAGACCGATCCACCTAAGAGTCATCAAACCGAACAACCCAATCTTGATGAGGTTGTTCGGCGTTTTCTCCAGGAAAAGGAGGTTGAGTTCCTGGAGTTCCTCCGAAGGGAGTAGAATCCGCCCCATAGTTTAGCAAGGGGACCAACGCCACCCCGCAATCACGAAAGGGGACCCACTCTGCCTCAAAACCACGGAAGGGGCCGAATCCCTCCTCGCAACAATGACAGAGAGACAGAAGCCTCCTCCCACCACTCGAGGCATGACGGTCACCGGAGTGAGCGTGCTTCTCACCATCGAGGCGTGCACAATGAGTGGAACTGCCCTCCGCCGCGCAATCACATTCCTGCGGTCCGGAATGATAGATTAGCCATGTACGGAGCACTTCGCACTCCATACTCTGAGGATATTATCCAAACTCCTCTCCCAAACAATTACAAAGTCCCTCTGTTCACCTATAACGGATTGGTGGACCCCCAAGACTCCCTCGGCTGTTTCCAGTACAACACGGCCAACCAGGGCCTCAACGAGGTCCACATGTGCAAGTTATTCCCGGAATTACTCATTGGGAATGCTAGGAAATGGTTTGATAGCCTGCCTCGTGGCAATATCAGATCATATGTTGAATTGATGGATGCCTTCTATAGAAGGTTCTTCCAAAAAGCCGAAGCCAGAGTAACTTCGGTACAGCTACTCTCAATCCGTCAAGGTCGCGACGAGAAGATCAGCGACTTTATGACGCGGTTCAACCAGGAGTGCCTCCAAGTAGACGACATCAACGATCTGCTTGTCATTTCGGCATTCCAAAATGGAATCCTGCCCGGAGCTCTTTACAAGGAGCTCATGAAGAAACCACACAGGAGATGTGGGCCATTACGGATCAGTTTGCCCGTGCTGACGAGGCAGACAGAAGAAAAAGATCCCTAGACAATTCAGTTCGGGTGAAAAGAAAAAACCGAGGATCGTGGCGATCAAGGGTGCCAATCCCGGAGTGCCTTTGACAGAATGCAACAAAGGGCTTATACAATCCCGATTGGGACCTCGTCCCAACCCGGAAAGGCCGCAGCCCCCGCCCCAGCCTCAATATGCGCCCTTGATGAAGCCAAGGGCCGAAATTGTTGAACTTCATCCGGCAATGTTCGAGAAACTCAAACCAATGACGAAGTCCGCCGCACGTTGGAATCAAGACAAGTATTGATTCTTCCATGAAGACCATGGTCACGACACAGAAGAATGCCATAATTTAGCGGCCGGCATTGATGCTCTTGTCATGGCAGGAGCATTGAAGAAGTACCAAGACCGGCATCAACAAGCCGGAAAGAAGAGACATGGGAAGTCAAGCTACGCTCCCCCCAAAAACAAAAAACAGAAGCAGCAAGATCCCGAAGGGGACAATGATGAACTCCACTATGACGGAGTTATACAGACTATCGACACCCTTCCCGCTGGAAAGACGAAGTCATCTGTAAAGGCTGAGTCAAGAAGCTCTAACAGAGAAGAGTCGACTCATAAGCGTCTGAAAAGGGAGGAAATTATTACTTTCTCCGATGCTGATCCGGTGCCGGCCATTTCGCCGCACCAAGATGCCATCGTCATCCAAGCCAGAGTGGCGAACAAACTAATCCACAAAGTCTTTGTGGACACTGGAGCTTCGGTAAACATTCTTTTTAAAGAATGCTTTGACAAGATGGAGATAGATCCAGCCAGAGTGAATCCGACCCCGCTCCCTTTGAAAAGCTTCGCGCAAGAAGACACTTACACGGAGGGAGTGATCAGACTTCCCATCACTGTAGGGAAGGCACACACAAGTGCTACTACGGTTATGGAGTTTTTCGTAGTAAAAGCTCGATCTCCGTACAACATCATCCTCGGATGAGATTGGCATAATACGGTCTGGGCGGTATGTTCCACATACCACTTGATGGTCAAGTTCCCCATCAGGGGAGGAATAGCAACCATCCGAGGTGATCAGAAGAGGGCAAAGGAGTGCATGCACATTGCCCTAAAAAATGTTGAACCCCCAGTTCGGCACTATCGGGTATAGCAACCACAGCACCCTGAGGAGTTGGAAGAGAAACAGCCAGGACTGAACTTCATGGAAGTACAACTATCCGAAGACGATCTATCCCGAACTGTCAAAGTCGGATTTTCCGGAACAACTCATTTCCGAAATCAAATAATCCAACTCCTCAGGACCTACCGAGACGTCTTTGCATGGTCTCCACTGGATATGACTGGTGTATCTCTGGACTTGATCACACATCGCTTAAACATTTATCCCTCAGTCCGGTCAATCAGACAGAAGCAAAGACTCTTCGCCGCAGAATGAAATCAAGTCATCCATGACGAAGTTTGCCAGTTGCTCAATGCCGGAGTTATTTTTGAAGTAAAGTATCCAACTTGGACAGTCAATCCGGTCATGATCAAGAAAAAAGAAGAGGGTGGCGGATGTGCATAGATTATACTGATCTAAACAAGCACTGTCCCAAATATTAAGTAATCATATATATATATGTATATTTATGTTAATTTTTATCTATATATATTATTTATCACTCTATTTTTTTCACATTTTCATCTCAAATTCTTCTACTACTTTCATCTCAAATTATTTCACTTTCATTTTCAATTCTTCATCTCTTCTTCCACATTATGTCAATGGATCCCTCCGACCAAGAACTTGGTTTGGTTCAGACTACTCCTTCCCTAATCAAACTTACTTGAACTCTTCCTCTTCGACCCCCCATTCATACACCAACTCCCTAACAACGTCAAAGTTTTCTTCCATTCGTTTCCAGCGTACACGGTTTTTCACCGCAAGCCAGATTTCAAGTGGCGTACTCATTGGCATTGTTATTCTACTTGGGGTCCTTCGCGAATGACTTTTTCCCCGATCACATTGTTGGAATATTTGTTTAAGGGGGAACATCTTAAATGGAGTTTGTTTCGATGATCCCAAAGCTTCAACAGTTTATTCTTTTCCCTTATTATTTTTTATAGACACTTGTAATTTTTCATGTATACAGAAATCTCGTCTATTAGAGAGATTTACATTTATCAAGTGTATCTTTTGAAGATTTGCCAAGCGAAGTGAAGAGAAGACTTAGCGTTTTATCGCTAAGTTATCAAGTGGTTCGCTCAAGCAATAGGAAATTGCCGTCACTGATTTCACTCCAAGCGATTGCTATCCCCAGGCGATCGCTCCTGTTAAAAAGCTTGTTAACTCAAGCGAAGTCATCTCTGCAAAGCGATCAAGGTGTTAGCAAAGTGGTTCATAGCACAACGCTGTCGTCTGAGCGAAGGCTGCAGAGCGAAGCAACCAAGTTCACCTTCAGAGTCAAGCGACCACTCTTTCGTACAACTATGTCCAAGTTAATGCAAAGCGATCCCAGTGCTTTCAGAAGACATGCGAAAATCCCGGAAAAGGTTCTGACACCTTCACGTGTTCTCTTCAGAATTCAAATTAAAGGCATGACTTCTACTGTTTGAAAAATCAAAGTGCCACTTGGACACACAGGATTGGGCAACGGATTCTGCTGCTGCGGCTACTGCAAAAACTGAAGATTTGGTGTGACAGACCATACTTTATCCTGCAAACCTATTGTACGAATCCGCAGAAAATTTGATACGATGAAGGACTGTGAGAGACGCAACTTATATCTCTTCCTAACGGATATAATTGTCCCTCTTATAAATAGGACTACTACTCAACATTGCAGATAAGAACACACGAGACACAAGAGACCGACTCAACGAACGAAGTGTCGAAACTCTGCCAAAATCTCTCTTGAGGTTTCATTTCTTAAACTCTTCTCGAGTTATCACTCCTTATACTTAGCTTGTTAGAACTCAGAAAAATCCATAGGCTCTGTGCTTTGAGTGATAGTTGAGTCACTTAGAAAACATCTTTGGTTTTCTAAGTAAGTAGCCAAATCAGTCCTTAGCCTCTATATTCAAGAGCCTGTTCTTGGACATCCAAGCAGGAGTAAGGTCTACCCTTGCCTTAAGCTTATTGTCAAAGACTTTACTCATAGTTAGAAACCTTTGAGTTTGCTCACCACAAACTTAACCTGATTTGTAGTGTTCGCTCGCGAGACTGAATTTGCAGAGGACTTAGTCTGGTTGGCTAGGTCACTTCATCGGGAAGTCTAAAACTGAGACATGTAACTTCACGGCGAAGGTTAAAACCCGCCCGCGCCCTCGCAAGGCTGAATTCACTGAGGATCTATCGAGTGAAGATAGATCACTTCATTGGGAAGTCTAAAACCAAGACGTTCATACTGGGTTTGGTAGAAGAGTGGATGTTGGAGAGTTGCACCGAACCACTATAAAATCGCTTCGTGTTTACTTTCTGCACTTTACTTTCTATATTTACTTACTCAAACATACACTCTTTAAAGCGAACAAACGGTTTTTAAAAGTAAGAGAAGATTTTCTCAAGTACCAGTATAAACAAATCGCTCACCAAATTTCGCAACGCGCTTTCAACTCTGCAAGCGATCGCTTCACTAAGCAAGCTTAAAGAAGTAGTCGCTCTGCCCTTTATAAAGCAAATTTTTCAAACATGGTTCTTCGGGGGTAACTGCTTTTAAAGTCTTTCTTCTTGTAAAAGAAGTTTTGCAAAAAGAAATCGTTAACTTCTTGCACACGTATTCACCCCCTCTACATGTGCACTCGTACTTCCCGGGGCCAACACACATGTCTTATTTTGAAGGCGACAATGAAGGCTACTCCTCAAACACACGGTCTGGAATTTGGCCGACGAATGGGATACACATCCGGAAGGGACGAGGTGGCGGAAGAAGCAGTTGTAGAGGGCGTGAAGAATGACCCAAACTCAAGAGCTACCGGGGGAAGATGAACATGGCTCCCACCCATTTTCCGAAGAGGAGACATGTTGTCTTGGCCGGGTTTGGGTCGATACAAGCGCTAACGCAATACGGGGCATCAACTAATGGACCAGAGCTCTTTGATTTCGAATCAATGATCGTTGCAACGCAATTCGGTCGAAAGGTACGGTCTCGCATACCTCCGAAAAATTGCACAACCATTGGATAGGCGCAATGGCCAAAATACAGAACTACAAATTGTGCTACATTTCCTGCAAGAGAAATTTGAGTAGCGGGGGAGCCATAAGTAGATCATCACGAACGCATTTGCGGAGTATCAGGTGAATCACTTGAAAGTGTTCAATCTCTTCAGTACGTGGGAAAAGGTGGCAAAACTCTCAATTTTTTTTAGTGTCGTTGTGAGTGGCGATGTTGTGAAATGGTGCAAAATAACATTAACACCTCATACACCACCTCTGAGGGCAGTCTAGAGGACACCCCTCTTTCGACGGGAATGGTGGTGATAGTACATTGCCTAAAAGCTAGGCCCAAGCGGATCGAACCACGTAAATCCCTTGTGTTCTTTCATTACTTTTACGTTCTTCGTCATAGTAACAAGGCCCAAAAAAAGCATGATCGATCACTGGCGCCGTCTGTGGGAACTTTATACTTGTGTTTTGATCGCAGCTTTTCAATACCTTGTTCAATTATGCCTCCGAAGAACACCAGATCGAATGCCTCCAAGGTCGCGGGCGGCAACAATAACAACAACAACAACAACAACAACAACAACAACAAAGATGCCGAGGCCACCCCGCACGCACATGGGAAGGATCACGTGGTGGATCCAGACCCCAACATTATGTCGGATAACGTTCCGATCGACAAGGAGGACAACGAGGTCGGCTCCAAAAAGGATGGGAGCCAACATATCACTGTTTCGTGACACTTCGGATTAGATGTCATAATCTGGGGTTTCCTGGAGGAGAACGAGGATAAACTTGTCCAATACCTCCATCGAATGAAGGGCTTCGACAAAGAGGGCCCACTGAACAACAAGGATCAACTCGCAATCGGGAGATGAAAGACGCGAGCCTGGAGATAATACGGGAATACAATCAAGGCCGCGCTCCGCCTCGACATGAATCTCGAGGCCGCAGCCGGAGTCGAGACCGAGACCACCACCGTAGCCGACATGACTAGTCGCCCCGATGTCACAGGTCGCACCACAGGCGAGACCGGTCTCCTTCGCGGTCTCCATCAGAAGAAAGATCCCATCAACGAGGTGGATGGTTCGATGGGTAAGGGATGCTAACCACCCCGTTTACTAAGGAAATCTGGGAAGCTCGCCTCCCGAGCCGATATAAGGTACCAAGCGTTCAATCTTATGACGGCCAAAGGGGCCCAAGGAATTTCCTTGGTCAGTACTAGTACAACATGTAGAACCAAAGGCTTAACGGGGATCACATGTGTAAGGTCATCCCCGAGCTATTAGTCGACACAGCTCGGGTGTGGTTCGATAGCCTACCACCTGGTAGTATCGGCTCATACCGGAAATTGGTGGAAGTCTTCAAGAGGAGGTTCCACCAAAAAAGCAAAGCCGAAATTTACCCCAGCGCAGCTGTTGACCATCAAACAAGCGGAGGGGGAATTGATCAACGACTTCCTGACGCGGTTCAATCAGGAGGCGTTGAACGTTGATGATGCCGGCGACGTGCTGATCATCTCTGCTTTTCAAAATGCCTTGCGACCTGGTGCCCTAAACCGGGAGCTCGTCAGGCTGGAGCCTCAAACAAAGACTAATCTCAGGAAGATCGTTGATGAATATGCCCGGGCTGATGACGCTGATCGGATAAAGCGCGATCAGGAGAGGGGCGAGTCATCCAGCAAAAAGAAGCAGGCCACAGATCGCGGCGTCCAGAGTTCAGGTCGTCGCAACGTCCATGAGAAGTTGCAGAAGGGTCCAGTAGAATCCAGACTAGGAACTCACCAAGGTATTGAGTCTAGGTTGGGCCCGCGACAAAACCCCGACCAGCCTCAATACACCCCGCTGACGAAACCAAGAGCAGAGATTTATGAGCTGCATACTAACCTGTTCGAAAAGCCTCACCCCATGCAAAGGCCGGCTGATCGTAGGTCTAAGAAAAGATATTGTACCTTCCACGAGGATCATGGCCACGACACGGAAGAGTGCAGAGACCTCGCGGAGAGTATCGAGGCCTTGGTACAAGATGGTACCCTCAAGCAGTATCAAGGCCAGGGCAATGGACAGGGCAAGAACAAACGTCGCCGAAATTGGGGGAAGGATGGCTGCAACGCCCAACCAATAAGAAGGCGAAGCAGGACCCCAAGGACGATGACAATGGCGTTACTCTCCAGTTTGATGATACGATCAAGGCCATTACCTGCCACTGGGGCAGAGTAAGTCCTCCCTTATGGCCGAAGCCCGGAGTCCCAGTTCGGAGGAGCCTGCCGGCAAGAGGCTTAGGAAAGAGGAGGCTATAACCTTTTCCGAAGCCGATCCAGTCCCAACAAAGACCCCACATCACGACGCTATCGTGATCCAGGTTGGGGTCGTGAACAAATTTGTGCACTGGGTGTTCGTGGATGGTGGAGCATCCGTGAGCGTTCTTTTTAAAACGTGCTTTGACAAGCTGGGATGCAGCTCAGTTAACCCCAGCACCATTGCCTTTGAAGAGTTTCGCGCAATAGGAGACACGACCTAACGAGGTCATATGCTTGCCCGTCACCGTAGCGCGATCACCAGCGAGCTCCACCACATCCATCCAGTTCTTTGTGGTACGAGCCCCGTCGCCCTATAACATCATTCTTGGGAATGATTGGCTAAATGCGGTCAGAGCTGTCTGCTCGACCTACCACCTCATGATCAAGATCCCGACCAAGAACGAAGTGGTCACAGTTAGAGGCGACCAGAAGCGGGCCAATGAGTGTATGCAGATTGCACTGTGAGATGCCAAGACAACCGAGCAGCACCACCAAGCATAGCAATCAAAGCAGATCGCGGAGCTGGAAGAAGAGAAGACACCGTTTGCCCAAGGCCCACTGACCGAGGAGGTCCCACTATACAACGACGTACCAACCAAGATCGTAAAGGTTAGATTTGTCGGACCTCCCCAACTCAGGCCGCAGATGATCCAGCTCCTCAAGGATTACAGAGATGTCTTCGCATGGATACCCCTTGACATGACCGGGGTGTCCCCAGATATCATCACTCACCGGCTTAACATCGATCCCAGCATCAGGCCGGTGAAATAGAAACAACGACTGTTCGCTGCGGAGAGAAACTGGGTGATCCAGGACAAGGTGAAGCAGCTGCTCCAAGCGAAGATCCTATTCGAAGTCAAATACCCGACCTAGATAGCCAACCCGGTGATGGTTCGAAAAGTGGGAGGAGGATGGCGTATGTGCATAGATTACACCAATCTCAACAAGCATTGTCCAAAAGATTGTTATCCCTTACCCAACATAGATAAGAAAGTAGAAGCCTTAGTCGGCTATAGCATTTTTTGTTTTCTAAACTTGTATAAAGGGTACCACCAAGTTTTAATGAGTAGTGAAGACGCCCTCAAAATAAATTTTATTATTAATTTTGGGGTTTTCGCGTATAGAAAGATACCATTTGGTCTAAAAAATGCAGGGGCGACCTACCAAAGAATGGTCGAAAAGATATTCCAGCTCCGCATCGGGAAGATCGTCGAGGTCTATGTCGATGACATAGTCGTGAAGAGCCGAGAGGAGGGTGCCTGCATAGGCGATCTCTCAACTATCTTCGACATCCTCCGAGCTGCCAACTTGAAGCTAAATCCGCAGAAGTGCACTTTTATGGTGCGAGATGGAAAGTTCTTGGGTTGTTGGATATCTCATATGGGCTTGGAAACAAATCCATCCAAGGTTCAAGTCGTCAAGGATATGGCAATACCTAAATCAATCCGCGATGTGCACAAGTTGACGGGATGCCTCGCTGCTTTAAGCCGTTTCCTCTCAATAGTGGCGAAGAAGTGATTGCACTATTTTTGTGTCTATTTTTCCTTAGTATTTTGTAGCGTTTTAGTCTTGTTTCTTGTATTTTTGTTCTTGTTTACTTTCGTATTGTATATTTCTGTCTTGTAGGAGAGTTGGTGGAGTTTACACACTTATGGGTCGAAAAAGAGCAAAAGAATGGAAGAGAATCGACAAAGGAAGCGAGCGACGGAGCGGGAAAGGAACAACGCGCGGAACGGACGAGGAAGCAAGGCCAGCGCCCGCTGGCCCGTGTCCCGCGCTCGCTGGCGCCGAGCATAGCCGAGGGCCAGCGCCTGCTGGCCCAGTCCCTGCGCCCGCTGGCTCGCCATTTTAATTAATTCCGGAAATTGTTATTTTATTAGGATTTGGACATCTATATATATGGGTTATATCTGTAAACCCTAGCACCACATATTCAGAACGTCTTTCTCTATATTTTCTCTCTAGTTTTACTGCTTTGAAGATTGGAGACTCAAGACTACGGTTTTTAATATATTCAGTTTTTCCCTTTTAATTCTTTGTTCTTA